>JAQFYE010004982.1:0-12563 GCA_034694305.1 Protaphorura glebata
TGCTGTCAAAGAATTTGTCCGGAGGTCAGCAGAGGAAGTTGTCACTCGGAATTTCTTTGATCGGAGGAACAAAGGTTAGGTGAATTCAGCATTACCTGACAATAGTAAGTGTGTATTTTCTATTTAAAAAGGTGCTAATTCTGGATGAACCAACTTCTGGAATGGATCCTGAAGCTCGGAGGGCTATCTGGGACATTCTTCTGGTAATGGTCACTGCCGTTATTTTTTAGAATTAGTTGAACTTTACTAATTATTATTTCCACTTTCTAGGAAATGCGAGGAAGCCGAACTATTCTGTTGACCACTCATTTCATGGAGGAGGCGGATATTTTGGGAGACAGAATTGCAATCATGGCTGCCGGAAAACTTCAATGTTGTGGAACTCCAAGCTACTTGAAAAAATTCTATGGTAAGTAGAATTGGTCCTTTGTCATCTGCACATACCAGAGACAGACAAATTCACTTAAATCCTATACTATACGCATATTAGGTGCTGGGTACACGCTTGCAATGACCATACAGGAAAATGCAAACAAGGAAGAGATTTTGTTAACCGTCCAGAAGCATGTACCTACGGCATTTTGGAAGTTTCAAAAGTTTTCTAGTGCGTCGGAGATTGCAATAACACTTCCAACTGAGGGCGAATCCACTTCGTACTACCCAGCCATGTTCAAAGATTTGACTGAAAACAAAGAGTCCTTGGGAATCCGAACAATGGGTTTATCGCTCACAACAATGGACGAAGTTTTCGTCAAGTAAGATTTCTAGACTTTTCGCAATTTCATTTTATGATTCCCCAGTTTTGTGTAATCGACAGTTCTGCGTAATCCGTATCCCTAGAATACAAAACGTTACCGATAAATAAATCCGATAGGTTTCTCATGTCAATTACAATGAGGAATATGAAATTATCCGTAGGGTTGGCGAACTGCTTACGGGAGAAGACCACACACATGTTGACCTAAACACTCAGGACACTCAGGCTGGCAATGCTGGAGGGACTTGTAGGTGATCACTCCCCGAATATACATGTATAATATTTGAAGCATATTGGCGTAAATGAAGGTCAATGACATTTTAAATTTTCTTCAAAGACTTACCACCAAAATTAGTCAAATTTGTGGGACTCAACCTCTTTCTACAGCAATTCTGGGGTTTGTTCTTGAAAAGAATTATTTGCACCTCGAGACAGCTTCGTCTATTTCTTGTTCAAGTAAGCAATTAGAACACCCATTTTTAATGCAAAATCCAATGATTATCAAATATTTAAACACAACTTGACACTTTCTTGTCATGTTTCAGTTGTTAACACCCGTGCTTTTCCTCATCGGCGCCATCGCTATTATAAATAGTTTATTGTCACAAACTAGTGCACCCCCTCCACTTACAATGACATTATCTGACTACAAGGATCCCAAAACATTATTCTCTTCTTCGGATCAGGTAATCTTGTGAAATTATTTTAAAACTGGCAATACAAATTTTGTTACTGAATGGAGTGAAGAGAACCTCGTTTAGATTCTTCTATTCCATAATATCTCGTCTCAGATTGAAAAGTCTAACGAACACCGCGCAGTCCTTTCGGAGAAAAGCATGCGTTCGAACTTACACATCTTGTAAAGTCGTGATTCCGTTACGGATACTAAATACCAATCACCTCACAAAGTAATTTGGCCCGTACATTTTCATTTATCAACCGGTTAGACTTGTGGAATCGAATTGACAATTCGAGATCTGTGCCTAAAATGCGGCTTCACCAATCAGCCTACGGGACGGGTTGTTCCAAATGAATATACCGGGTTCAAAAATTCAGTTTCCGAAGTATGGAATAGTTTAAAAAAAATTTATTGAAATATAGATAGGACTTGTTTTCGTTTTACAATTTTGACATTTCACGATTGGTGATATGTTTATTCGATATAACGGCCTTTCTATTTTTTGGACTCCCAGAGCCTAACAACATTACGCCATACGTAGTTGCGACCCGGTGGAACTGAATTCCATGCCGCTCTCTACCGATTCTCAAAATTTTGAAAGGAATTAAAGTGAACTAAAATTTTGAATCTCGAAAATGTGTGATAAGAAATATCGACGAACAGTTGCGTAGAATTAAGATGATTCAGATCCACGAAATATCGGTTGGTAATATAAGTACTTTGGCTCCGGGAGTGCATAACTAAGAAGGAACATTGTATCGAACATACCCTTCGCTTATCGTAAAATATTGAAATTGTAGAAAACCAAGTCATTTCTATATGTCAATATTTTTAAATCTAGTCCATATTTTGGAAGCTATGAATCTTTGAAACCCGGATATTCATTAGGATCACCTTGTGCTTCTAATCGTAAGGATTGTGCGATGATCATTTTGTTTTGTCTCTTAAACGTGTTCTCCGACACAGCATATTTATGCGTACCGTGCATTCAAATTAGATAGCGCTATTGCGGTTCTCGACTCTTAATCATGACGTGCTACATGTAGAATGGACGGAGGGATGCGGGAACCACCATCGCTCTGTGCAAATGATTTAAATTTGCAGGACCGTGCAAACTATGCATGTTATTCGTGTGCACCCTCGCATTGTCGTATTTCTTTAAACTGAGTGTCCTTTTATTTCAGGCACTTAAGAAGAGCTATCCTGAGGTTGTTGGTTCTTCAGCGATACATAGTTCAAATCTTGTGAGCCAACTTCTTGCTGCTGGACGTAAAGACGAGCCGGACTATAGGGCACATTACATTGTTTCCGCAAATTTGAATAGTTCATCAGTGACTGCATTGTTCTCTGCTATTGCCTACCACTCCTGTCCTCTTTCAGTCAATCTGGTGTCCAATGCAATATTGAGAGCTCGTGACCCGACAAAAAGACTTTCTATTGAAGTGACGAATCATCCACTCTTTGACGAGTTATCTTCATTGAAACAAACATATGTTGAGAAACTCATACCTGTCGCTATCAGTTTTCCAATCATTGTCAACATTGGCTTGGCTCTGTTTGCTGAGAGTTTTGTCGTCTTCCCAATTGAGGAAAAACTATGCAAGGTAACTTAAACAACAATTGCTCACTAATGACTCACTTTGTAGAGTCATCTTGAACGATACAAACAGACAGCTTTCTTTTTGTGCTTTAACAATTTTCAGTCTTTTCTCTGGTTGTTTGATATGATTTTCTGATTTCTTTTGGCCTGTGATTCTATGTCGACTAAGCCGATAAAGTTGCTGAAAAGTTGATCAAATCGTGAAAACTAATACTAAGGTCTAGTAACATTTTTACGTCTTTCAGGGAAAACAATTACAATTAATGACTGGAGTGAGTCCATTGACGTTTTGGGTGTCCTCATTTCTGTGGGACTTCTTAGTCATGGTAGTTCTGGTACTGATTATGTTGGCCTGTTTCCCAATCTTTCAAAAATTTGAAGTATTCACAGCGCACGGTGGTGCAGGTTAGATAATATTATCTATCCAGATGACGCGGATCGTGTCCGTGCTGAATTATTTGTACTCAAGCACATCTTCTTTAGTATTAATCTGGATTATATTGATTTAAAAGGCGTGTTATTCTTAATTCTGCTGATCTACGGTTACACTGCCATCTCATTCTCGTACATGTGTTCTCTGTTCTTGAAGTCCGTTTCGGGGGGATTTGCCTTCGTTTCGACTGTACACATTGTTACCGGTAAGGTCTTCTCTAGAATTTTGAGCAGTATTGTTTAGAAATCTACTATGTGCTCTGTTGATGTGAAAATGTACAGATCTTATAATTCGCTTTCAATTTCAGGCCTATTTTTTCCTTCATTGATTTTCATATTTGAAATCGGTCAACTGGTTGTACTCCCAACAATCTTCCGCCTCCTAGCTTGGCCATTCCCTAATTTTGGGGTCTCAATTGCCCTCTTAAAATTCTGTATTTTGGCCATACAAAACTCTCGATGCAATGTCATACCTTCCAAATACAAACAAGTGATCTGTGAGGGCGGACCAGATAACGCAACCTTTCAAAATTTGTATGAATGTTGTGGTAAGTATTAGCCCATTTTTGATATACATTTACACAGTAACCAGGAGTACTAGTAGTAGCCAGCAGGCTTGAATACGATTTTTTTCACACCGGTGCGGTGAAGCAGGTTGAAAATACACAATAGTACTACAGTAGTATTTCCAACCTAGGATATAAATACTACAATAGTATTTCTAACCTAGGATGCAAATACGACAGTAGTATTTTGAACCTAGGTTCAAAATACTACCACCGGAAATTCAAATACAAAATACAAACATTTTTTTCTCTAGAACGAAGCACTAGCCATACAATACGACGCCATACATTTCTAATATAATACTACAGTTAGTATTTTCATCATGGGTTGTAAATACTACTGTAGTATTTTCACCCCAGGCATGAAATAATGCGGCAATAGTTTCATCTTAGGTATAAAATACTACGGTAGTATTTAGCCCCCAAGTCCCAAGTGTAGTATTTTCATCCTAAGCCATTGAGATTTGTGTCATATATTTTCTAATAAAACACTAAGGTAGTGTTTTGATCCTAGGCTGGAAATACTACGGTAGTATTCTTATAACAAGTGTAGTATTATCAACTTGGGATGGAAACACTACTGTACTGTTTTAAACCTAGGATGAAAATACTATGGTAGTATTTTTGAGTTAGCACCCCAAATTGTTGTTCAATGTGGCAATTTCCCCAATGGATTGTTAGAATTCCCAAGATTCGTAAACAAACTCTCCTCACAAGGTTGGTCCATGCGCGATGTCGATCTTTCAAAAGATTGAAAAATTTGTTGACAATTCAATTCTCCATATCAACAAGCTTATATTCGGTGCCCAAAGTTCCATCTGATCTACTGTATTCTGGGCACCGAACGAAAAATAACAAGTTTTTTTTTGAGTAAACAATCGCATGGGGCCAACCTAGTGAGAAAGTTGGTTGTCTAGGAATCTTGAGAATTCCCACTTGATTGTACTATGCTCTGCGTGTAATTGAAGTAAAGTTCTTCATTACTCCGGCAACCTTAACTACTGAAAGAAATCGAAATATTCTCACTTAAAGAGTTACAAGCACTCCTATGGATTATGGAATCTATGAACTGCTTCGAACCTTGGGCAACGGACACTCAATTAGCACGACCTTGGTGAAAAACAGTTATCATTCCTCGTATGATTTTTGCCTTTTTGAACCAATGTTTTTGTGATTATGACAAAATTATGTCGGGAATGGTTGCTTATTGGAGAGCTTCCCTTGTTAGTTTACTTACAGTGGAAGGATTAAATTTCAAAATCTCATCGATTTCTTCTGGGTCATTTTTCCGGCCAATAGCTCAGTAGATAGTTTTTATACCATCTCCCATTTGTGCATGATATTTTTATATTACGCTGCAGATGGTGGGACTAATCGAATCGTAGTTATGTCCTTATGTCCTCTAATCGATCCAATTCAGTAAATCTGGTACTGATCATGGTTATTGGTTACAGAGAAATGTTCAAATCATGAGTTTCATGGGTGCTTCAAGCCACAACCTTACCTTCAATGGGAATGGAGAATCGGACCATCTGTGGGTATCCCTGGTGCTATTCCAGGCATTGGACAAGAAATCTTTTACGTTCTCATAATTGGCATTCTGTTCAATGTCATCTTACTTCTGTCGGAGTATGGGGTTCTACGAAGAGTTTGCTGTGCTTTTTCAAGGTCGAAGAATTCAGCATTTTCGTCACCAGGGGAAGAAGATGTTCTGATTGAGAGTCAAAGAGTCCAAGAGATGATTCAAACTGGTACATAAAAATACCTGGCGGAAGATTGGTTTCGTTAATACAATTTCGCTGAGATACCAGACAGTACATATATCCAATTACCGGGTGTCACAAGAGTGGGTTACCGCCTGATTGTCGTTCCCACAATGAAATAGTGACACAAAGCATATCCATCTATTCAATTGTAATTCTACTACACCCCGTCAGCGTGTGTTACTCAATTGCAAGGCTGGACCATAACATAATTTGAATTACAACAGCAAATTATAAATAAAGGAGGAAACCTACTTTTGCGACAGACTGTGTTAGGGACATTGGACAGTTTCCGTATTAAATGACACTTCATACACCGGATTCGATTTGTTTGTTGTTATCAAGGTCGCGTCGGAGCGGACGCTCTTGTTGTGGGAAACTTGTGCAAAAGTTATGGCAAATTTTCAGCCGTCGCTAATCTGAGCTTCGGTGTCCATTATGGAGAGTGCTTTGGATTGCTTGGAGTGAACGGAGCAGGAAAAACAACGACTTTTCGAATGCTGACTGGAGATGAAATCAGATCAAGTGGAAATGCTTTCGGGTTTAATTGCACCCTTGAGAAGAATCGGGCTAAGTTCCTCAGGAACATTGGGTATTGTCCACAGTACGATGGAATTGTTGGGGTCATGACAGGAAAAGAAATTTTGCAATTATTTGGTCGTCTAAGGGGGATTCCCAGAAAACATATCAAGTCCGAAGCGAATAAATGGCTCCAGAAAATGGGTATGCAGAATATGAGAAGTGTTGCCAATATTCCATTTAGAAACCCACTTAAATCTAAGGCAATTATAAACAGGTTTACAGGAGGCTGGAAATGTACAATGCAAGAACTACAGTGGAGGAATGAAGCGGAGGTTGAGCGCAGGAGTCGCTTTAATGGGAGAACCTCGAATCATTTTATTGGATGAACCGACTTCCGGTGTCGATCCTGTTTCGCGTCGACATTTCTGGAAAGTTCTTGCAGAGCTCCGAGAACAAGGTCAATCCATCATTTTGACCTCACACAGGTATACTAACCTCTATTAAATTCTAGAATGAGGCCGAATATTTATTCCCTTGACACTTTTGTAAACAGTATGGAAGAATGCGAGGCGTTGTGCTCTCGTCTTGGAATTATGGTCAATGGTCAATTCCAATGTTTCGGTGGAGTTCAACATCTGAAAAAAAAATTCGCACAGGGATTCAGTTTGTTTGTGAAATTGAAACCACTCATTCCATTCGATTCTGTAGAAGCTAATACTTTACAGAGTGATATCAGAGTTGCATTTCAACCCTGTGTTCTGAAGGACCAGCACCAGGTACGAAACAAATTACCTTTGAATTATACAGGAGATTTCATTTGGATTCTTTATAATTCATTAGAACGTGTTGCACTACCAGATCGACAATACGACAATGCCTTGGAATGAATTCTTCCAAATCATGGAGGATCTAAAAGTCCAGTTCCAGAATATAATTGAAGACTACTCTGTGAATGAAACGACATTGGAGGAAGTCTTTCTATCATTCGCAAGATTACAGTATCCTGAACGTGTAGCCAATGTGTCCGCGTGTGTGAAATGCACCACATGTCAATGTGCATGCTTCTCGTAATTTAGAATTACGCATTTCTTGGCACTAACGATGCAAAATTGCAGTCAAAATATATTAGTACCGATGATTAAATCTGCATTGTACAGTTTCTGTCTGGTTGTCGAATAAAAACAACACCGCAGAATTATAACAGAAAATTTATCATAGCATTTTTACGATCTTTTCGATAAGCGAAATTGAATTATTATTTCTTGTTGGTCGTCAGCCTGTTGAAGCATAATAGTCCAAGAAGCACCGCGACTGCGACACTCACTGATAAATCAATGTGATATGTAAATTGTTCATATTGTTGTGTTGTGAGAGCGATGGAGTTGATGGCTTGATATTTTATCATCTACTTTCGAGGGTTTAGCAACTTTAGTTTTAGATTCCCCAACTGTACCCCGTGGTTTTCTTCCACCTCTACTTTTTTTTGTCAATCACTTTGGTACCTTTCTCACCATCTTTTGAACTATTCATCAAAGAATCATTATGCCCAGCCATTAAGTCATATTCATCTACTTGCATGTCCTCATCCTTAGCTTCCTTCTCTGTCTACTTGATTCTTCTTGAAAATTACTTAGTCAGACTAACAACGGAACCTTATGAACTGGTAACACTCGGAAAATTCTGAAACTTTTTTAATGAATACACCCCCCGGCGTATAAAGACTTATTTGCCGCACTAGAGGTCTCTTCTCTAGTGCAAGTGCGGCCTGAGGTAAAACTTCCATTTATTTATTCATTTATTATTTCTAAGGCTGCACCTGGTTGAGTAGTCAATTAAAATATGCAGATTCCGAATATCACAATGAGCCGGGCCCCCATGGCAGTTTGCTCACGCGCGACGGGGTCAAAGTCCAAAACCCAATGCTCTCTAATGCATTGGAAAACAAGAGAGGGAACCACCATGCGGATTCTCCATACATTAAGTGGTAGCCCCCTCTCTTGTTTTCCAATGCATTAAAGGATTAGAGGGCATCTGTTTACAACGCAACAAGAATTATTCTTGTTGCTCTGATAATATCAGCAGATTTTCAAAAACTTGGGTCCTGAGAGTCCTGACGAAGAGAACGGGGTCGACGGGGTGGTTCTCGAAAGCTAGAAAACTGAATAAAAGATATTATTCAAAAGGAAATCAGTCGTGTCATCCGTTCAAAACTATTCAACGTTCGCAAATATCCATGGCGTCAACGGCTAAACATTTCGATTATCTAGAATTTTGGCGAGGACTTATTTTGTGTTTCCTAGGCAAAGGCATTTCTGGTTTGTTTGTTCGATGCGACTGAACCTCAAACGAATGTTGACCTCACATGATTCGAAAGAAATTTTACCTCAATTTTACTAGAAGTGCCCCTTGGGTTTGGTTCATTTAAGTTGACTTTATAAGTTATTTTACCAGTAAGAATTTTTGCTCCACTTCTCACACGAATAATAATAAACTGGGTAACTTTAATCATATTTTGGCTTCAAAAATTGGATACCTGAATAGTTTTTATCAGTGCAATGAGTTACTGGTCCGAGTTCAGACGATTGGATTAGCTCACAACTTTTACAACATTCCAACTTAATCGTGGGGTCACCATGAATCCAAGAGGTATTAAATATTCTCTTCTTTCTCTGATTAGGGCAAAAGATAGAATTTTTGAAAGCCACAAGTCAAAACAAAATCAGTTATCCACCCATATATGTACACATAATTTTCGTACTCTTTAGAGTCCTAATTAACGTTCTGACAAAATTATTCAAATGCACGAAGCTACTAGTGGTGTCCGTAACGTCAACATCTATTAAAACCTGAAATGCATGGAAGTAGCGAGAAGTATTAACCGCCGCGGCCGCCGTCTCGTAGAAATAATCCGAAACTATGAGCACTAAATAGTCCAACTACAATTAGGATTTTAATTCATTATACTTTTGTATTTGATTATTTAACCCTTACACTTTTTTTTGACAGGTACCTTTCGAAAGGTTTTGTTAATCCTCTGGAAGAACTACTTGTTTCGTAAAAGACGTTTTATCCTTACATTTCTGGAAATCTCGGCTCCAATATTTTTTATCCTCATCATAGTCCTTCCATTATTATATATTCAATCCACACTTCCAAGGTTAAGCGATAGTGACTTGAAACGTTCAGACAAAAGAGATCCTAATCGAGTGGAGGAATCTACGCATTCACCAATTTCAAATGAGGTTAGTCATTTCGGGTTTCTTACACCGACATTTATCTTGCAGTTACGTTTTGTGAGTGACATCTACAATTTTGACGAAAGTTTTCTAACATTATAATATGTGTTACCTCTACTCGGTTTGACTAAATTAATATTTGATTTGATCTAGGAATTATTCGACGGCTTAGGAAGACGGTCATCGCTCCTCGCGTTTTCACCTAATAATAGTAAGACCAGATCTATTATGGAGGAACTGAAGAACTTCACTCTCAGTCTCAATATCACTCGTAAGGAATCGTTTCTCGCTTTCGTGATTGTCAGATTGTATACTCTTCATCACAATTCACATTTGAATATTCAACTATTATCGAATTCAGTCCACATTATTCGATATCATGAATAAGCACGAAGCAATACCGCATTTACGATTTACGGGGTGTCCGAATTAGTATTTGAACACCTTTTTCAAAAAACGAGTGACAGGTTTAAGGACAGAACTGTTTTCAAGTTCAAAATTTTGGGAGACTTTTTGTTTTGTGTGGATTGTATTCTACTAGAATTCTACACGAGGAATCTGAATCTAAATACTGCAAAATTTAGCCCAATCCGATCACCCCGACAGAAATGATAAGGTCAGACAATGTTTGAATGCTTATGGAGGTTATTGTACCTTATGTCTCTAATACACATACAAGCATACAACGGGGTTTAATCTAATCCGATTCGGACACCCGGTCTTGCATGGCATGTGCATGATTGATTGATTGAGAAAGGACGTAGTAAGACCAAAATCCCAGTTTGAATAGACGCAGGATTAGTTCCAAATTAGTGTTTTCATGCTACTGCGGACGCAACTTATTTCTTCTTAGAATCGTAATTTTTGACAATTTATCTTCCTCGTAATTAACTTTGTTTCACGACTTCTCAGATCTGTCCATGGAGGGATTTAATGACGAGAGAGAAATTGAAATGTACATTGCGGATCAAGAACTTACAAGAGAGCGTGAAAGTGGAAATAACGGCGGAAAACGAAAAGTTGATGTTGCTGTTGTTTTTCAAAAAGGATTGAGTTCTTCTCCACTTGGGCCCAAAATTTCCTACAAAATACGGCTCCCTATCGGAATTAATGGACTTAATAATATTCATCTTCATCGACCAACAGTTACGGATAAATTCTTTCATCCAAGGGGAAAGCGCCGTAATCCTAGTAAGGTTGACTGTTTGTTACCTAAACGTGTCCACTTCAAATAATCGACTCGAAAATTCCTGGAACAAAAATGTTGACAACAAATAGAAAATGGATGCGTATAGTGCCAAAAAAAGAAATTGTGATGTGTACACGATTGAAAAAGCGATGGCTTGATGGCGTCGGTTGTGACGTCGTCGAATTATTGACTTTCAACGACGTCACCAGCCACCATCTATGCCATCTTGCTTGCGGTATAGAAAACTCAAGAAGATTTCACGTATAGTTGATTGCTGTATAAGGAGGAGCCGTGAGCAATCCTGCGAAAGTATTTTGTATATTTTTCAATTTTCAAAATTAGTTAAGGTTGTAGGAATGGAAGGATTTTGAAGTTAAATTACATGGGAGGCGTGACGAAACCAAATGGGAATTTAACATTGGGGGAAAAATTCCAAGTCTTATGAGAATTCGTAATGTTCTCCCCCCAGAGTGAAATTATTTGTTTATTTTCGGAATAAACAAGTCACGGCTCCTTATGTTACCGCAATCAACTATACGTGAAGTCTTCTTGTAAAAAATTTTCAAATTCTAACACGGTACACAACACAAGACCACATTTTTCATAGCTCCTTCAGTTCTAATATTTCGTTTCTGTTCTATCGTAGTGAGGGACGAGAACGAGAACGGTTATATCGACGATGGATTTATTGCGATTCAGATTGAATTGGACAAAATTTTGATCCAACAATTAACACCGCGTGGAAGCACACTTCTGCCCATCCCAGTTGTAAGTTCTGTTACCTTTTAGTGTAAGGAAATATATAATCTGAGAACTCTATTATATCCGTATGTGAATTATATTCGATTCGCAATTCGCACCATCTTCAGGGCGCGGCTAGCGGCTTCGTTTTAACGAATATTAAGCCGTACCGTGAAATACCGAATATTTGGCATTCGTTATATTGTGAAATTGCATTATATTGTTAGTTAATTAGTTAATTAGTCAATTGCTTTATCGTGGTCAACAATTCCATCTTTCGCTGTTACGATTAGAATGCAAGGGCAATATCGACACTGAATATTCCATAGCGATCAGAGGCCGAATATCGCAATTCGGTACATCCCTATACAAACCAAATTGAATGACAATAATAATCATTGTCATTCAATCCAAGTTCAAAGCAAGCACGGAAGTTTCGTGTATTGTTTGGCAAGGGTAGCTATCGCGTATCGCATCAAAAGCGAACGTACGGTACATGCAATAATGGAATCACAAAAATATTTAAGCTACGTTTAACATGCTGTACTTGCTGTAAGCATATTCTATGGTTTGTTTGAGTAGAATCGAAAGGCTAGCGAATATTAAAACTACAGTGCATATGAGGTATCTTTTTATGACACAATCACCTTTTCGCTTCTAACATATAAATGATTCAGAATTGTGTTTCTTGTTTCTAGATGAGTGTTCAGGAGCTACCATACCCTGCTTACATAGATACGAGTTCTAGTGCGCACTGGCCTTTAAATGTATGGTTTCAGCCAGCTGGACTTATCATTTTTTCTTACTTTCTCGTCGTTCAAATTTCGCGCGAAAACAATTAGACAACCATGCACTGGCCTTCCATTCCACTCCACCGTCGGCTTCTCGTCCTTCAATTTCTCCGTCTCTTCCGTCAAGTTTCTTTCAAAACAACTGAAAAACTCAAGAATTGGCCATCAACTCCAATTTCGTCAAAATATCAGCTTCCATTCCACTTCCACCCGTCAAGTTTCTTTCAAAACAACTGAAAAACTCAAGAATTGGCCATCAACTCCAATTTCGTCAAAATATCAGCTTC
>JAQFYE010004983.1:0-12561 GCA_034694305.1 Protaphorura glebata
TCTTAGAGAGTTAGGCACAATCAGTATTTTATCTCCACAGTAAGGGACACACATTCGAGTGAGACATTTTGCCGGGTTGATTTTTGAATGTGAATTTTTACGATATTTATAGATAAAGATTGGATAAATAACCGACGCTTCTTATAATTATCATGACATATATCAGTTTTGTTCTATTTGTCAAACGTGATACATATCAAATTTTGTTGATAAGTATCTGAGGCTAAAAATCTTGATTGTATAATATGCGAAGGTATAATAGTCAGAGTCAACCCCCCACTCCGTGTAAGGTTGATAATACAAATGTCAAAAGTTGAAGATTCGTGGAATATTTACTTATTTTAAATGTATCATTGAAGAACTAATTCCCTTTTTATCAATTCCAGTTCAAACAAATAATTTACTAGGATGTATGTCGTCCCGTGACGGTTGCGCCACAGAAGAACGAGCGAAGCGAAGTCTACGTTGTTCCGTGTTCTTCGATGCAGGCACTCAAATAGTCTGTCTAATCTTATGATCCACCCTGTATGATCTAATTAATGATATCACACCCTGTAGTGAAGGCCTGTCCTGTGTGCGTGAATTTTAACTGAAATTACGAGTTTTCATAATTTTGCGCCAAGCCTATCATTGGTGATCACTGTTTATCAACTCATACGTCAACAATTCAAAACTTTTCCATCCGCCCAGTGAAACCAGAATTTGAGATTTTTAGTCCTATCTCCCACGTGTTAATTTTTTTTCAAACTTTATTTTGAATACCTTCCGGTTCGAAAATGATAGCTTTAAACAACAATACGAATGAGTATCTGTAGAATGAGACTATGCTCGACCCTGTACGATTCAAAATGTAGGAGTATCCGTGAATTTCTCCATGGCTTTGATTTCTCTCAAAATATTTTCCCTGGAAGTCCGTCACCAAAAACTAGTATGACCGAAGTATGCCGAAGCAATACTCAAAATTCGACTTTTAAAAAAAGTTTGAAAATTTTGAAACAAAGTCCAATGAGAGATTAACTACCAAAATTTTAGCATGGGATGGGATAACCCATAGAACTTTCACCCAAAACTGATGACACCCAAAAAAAATTTCAGAAACATACAAAAAAAAAATTCTACAAAACCGTTGAAATGTTTGAAAAAATAAATTAGATGATGAAAAACCTCATGACTTTGCATATTTGAGTGTATTTTCGCCCAGAAATCAATACTTCGTTTTGTAGTACTAAATTAATATTGATTTCTGGGCAAGAATACACTCAAATATGCAGAGTTTTGACGTTTTCCATCATTTAATTTATTTTTGCAAACATTTTGACTGTTTTCTGGATAACTTTCTTTTTCAATTTTTGAAAAAAATTGGTTTTGAGATCAGTTTTGGGGAAAAGTTGCATTAGACATCCCAAAAAATTTAAATTTTTTTTAAAAAAAATTGAATTTTGAATATTGCGTCGGCATACTTCGGTCATACTAGTTTTTCGTGATGGTCTTCCAGGAAAATTTTGTTGCGGGAAATCGGAGCCGGGGGGTTACATTCCTCGTCAGTGTCTTTGCTTTTGTCATTTTGAATTCCCCTAAATCAACATGATAAAGTGCGTCCTATCCAATCCTAAGTGCAGGCCTAAAGGCCTGCACTTAGTACGTTCTTCCATGCCGGCACTCAGTTGTCTAAAGTGGTTCCTAAACTTTTACTGCTTGTTTGAATTCGAGTTTAATTAAAGCCATTTCAATTTAAGCAACACAGAAGGTTATTTATTAACTTTGATTGAGTTACTAAATAAGTTGATGAAATTGAAGTTAATCTAAATCTACTAGTAGCTAGGCTAGAAGCACTCTATCATAGCCAGACGAAAAATTGTAATTGTAATGTAATTTACAAAATAGTCAAACACATATTGGATAAATATAGATTTTATACCTACATGTACATATTTCGAGTACATGTTTTGTTTTGTTTTTGTATTTTTAAAAAAGTAGTACACATTACTTTCAAATTTTGCGATTTACAGATTCCAATCAATTCATAATTTTCGCCACTTTCTCAACCATCCAGAGAAGGAACCATGACTGTTCCAGTCTCTTTAAATTGCCTCACATGTTCTATTGACAGAGCTGCATATTGACTTACTATGGATTCCCCAGGTGCCAGTAGGATTAATAATCCAAGTCCACCTTCTTTTTCCAAAAGTGGGCAATATTTATGCGCTACACACAGAAATTTCACAAATTAAAAAAAAAGTCTGGGCATTCAAGGAAACCATTTTCCACGTAAAAACCAGCTTACGTAGAAAAGAATTTTCCTTGTTTGTTAAAATAATTGGATAGAATTAGAAATCTTACGATAAACACGTGTAAGGTTGGCCAATGCCCATGCTGCCCAAAGCTGACAAACGCTTGTGTGACTTATCGTTAATAAACGAAGGATTGGTTCAAAAGATCTGCAAATTTTCATTTCAAGTTATTTACTAGGGAAATTTGAACAAATTCAATACAAGATAATATTTCTAACACTTTGTACCAAAGGACCTTAGACCTGGAGATACGATTTCAGGCCATGTTAAGTGATAAGTTTGACGCAGTGGTTTTTGTCGAATTTATGACGAGTACAGAAATATAAATTCAAATTGCCTCAGTGTGATCCTGAGAGCCTGAATGTGGTGACTGGAAAAGGGTTGACTCAAACATTCCAATGTTTGACCTTTCTCGGTCAAGGTGAAATTGAGGAAAAACAGAGAGAAAAAAGAAAGAAAAGATTATCCTACGCCGTCTTAGATCTCTCGTAGGTTAAAGTGGCCTCGCAGATTGGTTTCTTCATTTTTGTCTAAGATTTTCCTCAACTTCACCTTGACCTCGGAAGGTCGAAGTCAAACATTGGAATTTTTGAGTCAAACCTTTTCCAGTCACCACATTCAGGCTCTCAGGTTCATATTGAGGTAATTTTTATTTCTGTACACCTCATAAATTAGACAAAAGTCACTGCGTCAAATTATCGCTTAACATTTCCTGAAATCGTATCTCCAGGTCTGAGGTCATTTTCAATTCCAATTACCACATAAAATGTTACCCACCTGTAATTAATATTTCTCTGGGAGTTTATGTCCCAACGAGCAATGTTCCTCTGCATATTTTCAAGAACCGCTTCCCTTGTAGGCAAGTCAATCCGCCAAGCCTCAATACCATCTGATAATATATGAGCCAACACTCCTGCAGCATTGTAACTGACCTCAATGTTGTCTTGAGTAGAGTCAAGTAATGTATAAAATACATGAACAAAGTCACGTGTCATGAGTTGTGGGCGAAGTACGGGCACTTCTGCCACATTTCCCAAGAGGCCTAAAATATATGTATATTTTTAAAAAACCACCATTAATACAGGGTTTTCCAGAGAAAGCGCACCATTATTTGATTATATTTTGGTGTAGTTACAAGAAATTGTGTTACGGTCAGGTTGGAATTATCGTTAAATTGAAAGAATTTATTTTATCAACTTAGACCACGCTTTAACTTAAACCGGACATTAGGTTTATCAATAAGTTCCACTGTCCGAACGATTTTTATTTTGATGGTTTACGTTGATAAAATAAATTCTGAGAATTTATCAATAATTCCGACCTGACCGTAACATAATTTCTTGTAACTACGGCAAAATATAATCAAACAATGGTGCGCTTCTCCGGGACACCCCGAATATTAGAATATATCTATTAGTAATTAGATTATTAGAAAAACAGAAAATTGTGAATTGAAAACTCACCCATCATGTTCCGTAGTAACTCTGGTTTATTTGGGAATGTATTCAAACAGTTCAAAAACAACGCCATTCCATCCCCACGTAAGAACCTTTCACAATTCTCCGCAGTCTCATCAGTAACGTTCCACATTGTTGACCAAGCAATTTCCATAACATCATCACATTCATTTCGGTCCAAACGATCTTGGATCAATCGAAGCATTTTCTAAAGAAAAAAAAATTGAAAAATGAATTAAATTTGTGAGAATTTAAATTTCCAATTACGATCTTGCCTGAATAGCACCCAAATCCCCGACCAATTGTTTATGTCCTCCTTCCACTTGACATGCAAGTGAATTCAACAAATAAATAGCTACGCGTTCAACAAAATCCTCTTGTGCTTGATGAGTTCCACTTGTAGTTAAAATGTCCAAAAGTAATCTGACTAGTTTCTCATACCTGAACATCTGAAAAAAATTATCGAAAATTAATTTCTGCTCAACGTTGACAAAAAAAGTGAAAAACTTACAACGTCCTGTGGGATTTTAAACAAACAAATCGTGAGACAACCATTCCTCATCATTGTAGAGTCAAACTTGTGCATTTCCATGGATTCTATGAGTGTTGTCAAGATTTGTCTTCTCAATAATATTCCAATATTATGCTTTGCTTCATAGTATTTCACAATGTAGAATAAACTGGCAGAGCCTGAGATTTGAACGTGTTTTTCACCCAAATGACGGGTCATGGCAGTGAGGATCAAGTTCAAACTCAGCGTTACGTTCAAACCTTTTTCCGCACGGAATAAATGGAAAAGGTCATTCAAAACTTTCTCAAGGACTTCGTGTCGGTCCAAGTATGCCTGTGGAAAATTGAAATTATATAAGTAGGATGTATGTCGTTCCGTCACGGATGCGTGCGCCACAATAGGGCGAGCGAAGCGAAGCGTGAAAGTTAATTTTCGGTACAAACCTGGCAAGCTATCAAAATCTGTCCTTCATCTTTATCCCCAGCGATATTCTTGGCTGGTATATGGTGGCGGTGGGATGCGTCATGGTGTGTTGAATATAATCCAAGGAATTCTAATGGTCGTCCAACTCGGCTATTCAATCCAAGAATGTCACAATTTGAATCACTCTGAGTTTGAGCAACTCCACGACCCGCCAAATTTGTACCACTTATGTCCAATGAATTCAAATACGGCATGGATGTGACAAGTGATGAGAGCAATTCATTTGGATTTCGGAATATACTTGAGTTCTCTGATGATTGACTTATATCCAGATGGCTGAAAATAAAAAATAAAAAATAGATACTTTACTGTTGCTTATAAACAAACTCAACCCCCCTCGATCTCATTCTTCACCGATTAGGAAAATCGATTCCGGTCACTTTTCTGTAAAATCCTGAGAAATTTATTTTTTAATCAAACACGTACACAACCCAAAATAAGGACAAAAAAAATGGGTTTGAAGAAAAAATAAATTCCCGGGAACTTTACCGGAAAACAAAACCCTATTCCCCATCTCCATCCCTATGTAGGAAGTAGTGGTTTGTATACGGATTAAGGTTTTAATTTCCGGTCACTGTTCCGGAAAAATTTCCGGAAATTTAGTTTTTTTTTTCTTCAAACTAATTTTTTGTCCTTATTTCGAGTTGGGTCCGTGTTTGAGTAAAAAATAATTTTCCGCGGATTTTCCGGAAAAGTGACCGGAATCGATTTCCATAATCGGTGAAGAATGAGCTCGAAAGGTTGAGCTTGTTTATAAGCAACAGTATTGCAATATTTGAATGACTCAGGGGAAAATTCGCGATGATATTTAACTATGCAATAAACTTTTTTTTATTATAAAAAAAATAAATATTGAGAGTTTAAAGTCCGGCTACTTTCACCCTTTTGGGTCTTGTCACAGACAGCATCGCGCCAACCCTAGTCTCTTTCAAAGGGTCCCAGGAACAATTTGTGTCAACGGATCATTGCTAGGCAACTTTCAGTTATTTATTTCGTTTCCGTTATCGTTAAGACCATTCGCCTGAATTTACAAACCCAGCGGGTGACTTATATTGTGCACCCGGGAGAGGGGAAAACCGGGAGAAGCCCGTAAAAACCCACGCCACGAAATAGTCGGAAAGAAACAGGGATGGGACTACCAAGCCCGGGGATCGAACCCCGTACATCAACAGAATACAGGACTGGAACACCGACCACTACGCTGTCTTGGCTCTGGTATTTTTTTATTATAAAATTGGAAAATGTATTTTTTTTTAAATCGTAATTAATGCCTCACCGGAGTTTCCCCAACCCTCTGAGCACCTCAAATCCTTCTGCTTTCAACGATACATTGTACAGACATAGGTAGACTAAATTCTTGGCATCCCCTAAAAATTCCAATTCTTCAATTTCCATACAATTGGCCAGGTCTAAGTGAGTCAAAATATGGTAGTTTTGAATTAAATTCCTCCAGTAAAGAGAATCATGAATGTGTAGATTCCATATGACGAGCCGACGGAGTTTCGGGGTATGGAAGATTGGCAGCTGGGAAATTGCAGCTGGAACTTCTGTTAAAAATTTAAAATATATGTATTTGTTTATTAAGTTCAAAAAATGAAACGAATGTCTATCGATTTACCTTCTTCCTGTCCATAGGTTTCTGGGAGTAATTGTGCACTGTTTCCGATAATTAAGCTAAGTAGTTCTCCACCATTACGGTTGATAACATCCAGACTACCACTGCTCAATCGGTTACAATTATGAATGTCTACCTCGACTGGGGTATGTTTCATCAATTTTTCAAAGGATGCGTCCGAAATTGAAGAATTACGAAGTGCTAGGGATTTCAATCGTGTTCTGGTAGTATCCTGAATAAAAAATATAATATAATCAAAAGTTAAATTTCGACAAAATAGCGCTAACACTGTTAGAAAAATTCTGTCACGACCTACTTCAAAAATTGGAACGACACCATCATCAAATGAATCTAATTCTTTGTCTGCGACTTGAAACAGCTTTTCACAAACGTCCCCAGGAAGTACAACGCCAGAGCGGAGTTGAGTCGAACCAAATGTGCTCAATGTGGTAGTTAAATTTGCAAGACAGAAACGGGCCGTTAGGTCAAGCAGTGGTGGTGGGTCAGTGTCAGAACCCATCTTGGTCTTGGTAATCTATTTAGGATTATTACAATAAAATTAGTGTGACATGTACGGCAAATGATCACTCCACCTTAGTCAGAATTGCGGGAACGCGCTGATAAATCAATGCCAACTTAGTTATATTGTCCGGATCTTTGTAACGACTTTTATTGAATAAAAACTTAGAACTACAGAACTGGAATACCAACTTCAAAATTTGAGCCAAAAATTTTTTTTTTTTCCACCACGTGGCCAGAGTGGCTAGGTTTTTCTAAGTTTTAGGAGGTCGGAAAACTACTAAAAAATAAAAATACCGTTTTCTTATTCTTCGGAATGAATTGTAAAAAAAATGGAAAAGCTTTATGAAATTCTAATTAATATTTCAAATCAAGTTAAAGACTCCATGACACATGTAATAAAAAATTAAACTTGATGTTATCAGTAATTCTAGTGTATTATTTGATTTGTATTAAAAATGACTGTTGACTGTAATGAATTCACTCGTCCTCAGTTAAGGTCGTTTGCTGAATAAATATTCTACCCAGTTTCTGACAGAAACTGGGTAGAATCGCAAAATTCAAATTTTGAGTTGATAAAAGCTTAGGTATATTATTTAAACTAAACTTACGAGTAATCAGTGACTAGGCCTCCGCCCCCCGATCCAACAGCTTGCTGAATAATTAGAAGATTAGTCGTACGATAAGTCAAAGTGCAATTAACTTATTCCATTCCAGCATCCTTGAGTTAATTGATGACCACTGTTTTATACCTTGTCCGTCAATTTTTCAGTGACTCAGACTCTAGTTGCAAAATCGTTAACTTTAGTCAATTAAAGCAAAGCTTGTGATAAAGAAAATGGGCGGATGTGCACAGTCAACAGTTCCAGTTCCAGCCTGTCAGACCTCTCCAGACTAAATTCTTGTTTGTGTATGACGTAAAAAAACAATAAACAAATATAATTAGTGAATTTTCTGTACGTAGTGTCGTTGATTGCTTGTCTTGTTGTGTTGTGTGGTGAAAGTTGAGTAAGTGCGTTTTCTGATTAGTTACTTTTTGTGGATTTGCCAATCCACGACACACAATTCACTCCACGCCCACATGTACTCTATGCGCCGGGCAATCCAAAATTATTTAAATAGAAAATGAAGTACAGGGTGCTCCATAATAGGCTCACAATTATACATTGAGTCGTAAAGTTAAAGATTGATTGATTGATTGACTGATTGATAGATTTGTATTTAAGTCACCAACTCCATAGCTCACACAATAAAATACGCCACATTGAATTACCAGTGAGTGGTCGTTAATCGCGGACTTTAACATACAAGTGATTTTAAAGACACCATGTACCTTTAGATACCAATATAAATATCAAAAATCTGGGTTTTGTGACTTGAATTTTTGTACAACATGACCAAAATGTTTTTGAAAAAATAACGTTTCCAAATTCCTTAGCTGAATTTCCGTTTGACTTTGAATGACTTGGCAAACAAAAGTTAGAAGTGATAAGATTTCAAATGATTTAATATTGCGTATGGTCAAATTTGAAATATTTTTTTTTATTTATGTGACCAAAAATGTTATTATTATGTTAGTTTGATTTGGATAGTTATAATTACATATTCATTGTTTCTCTCAGTTTAGAATTTGTAAGCCAATTATTAATTGGGACATTTAAATATGGAAAATGTACGCCGTAATAAACAGAGAATTTAATTTGGTTAAATCGATGTTAGTTACCTCCGTCGCTCCTTCATTGTTTTCATGAACGAACTACTGTAGTCTAACAGCAGTAATTAATTGAAATATCTAACTATCTAATAAATGAATAGTTATATACTAGTGAAGGATTTTACAACTCAAATCCGAACAACCATCCACGCCACGGTTTATTTATCAACAAACAATGCGAATACATTTCGAAGCCAAAATGGTTTTCGTATTGGAGTTCGGTGACTGCAGATGCCAACCGCACTTATGATTAACACAAAGACCTGAAACAGAACCTGAAATATTAAGTTGATCATAAAATACATTTACTTGCCATGATCTTGTCTGATTCAAAAGGAAAAAGTTTCAGGTATTGAGGTTTACTTCTGTTCGTGTACAAGACATAATTTTACTGAAAGGCCAAAGTTTGTAGTTACAATTATGACTACAATGTTCTGTACTCGTTGTGCAATTCGGTGGGACTGACCTATGGCTGGCTTTATTTTACTCCCTACACTGTGTATGGCGTAAAATAAAACCATTCATGAAATATAATTTTGAGCCCCAATGTACAACATATGTGTCGACTACGTACATGTCGTAAGGTGTGGTTCAAATTTTGTTTTCCCCGCATCTACGGGCTATCTCTAATTTCTAGTTAATTACGTTTATTTGGCCAGGAATTTAAGAATAAACTGTTTTCTTCATGCGGCCCATTTTGTCAATGACAAGGGAATTTCAGAATACAGTATTTATTTGAGAAAATTTGTGAAGTCGGCGTTAAAAGTGCGACGCATAAAAAGTCGATCTATGATCTTCGTCAAAACACCCTTTAGGAGCACATTTGAAAAGAGTTGATATTTCAAGACAGTCTGATTCTCAGGACTGTCTTAAGGCTGGACGTCTCAGAGGTGTTAAATATGGACCTTCGTTCAAATCGTCTCTCCTCTCTCAGTTTTGAACGGATTTTTAAGTATGATACCTTTTTGGAGAGATAATTGCATGTGTAAAATAGTTACGTATCCTTTTATTCGAATTTTTTTTTCAAAAAATAGAATTTTGAAAATAAAAGTACATGTATATTCAACTTCAAGATATTATTTTTTCCAATTTTTTTTTCGAATAAAAGGATACGTAACTATTTTACACATAAAATTATCTTTCCAAAAAGGTATCATACTTAAATATCCGTTCAAAACTGAGGGAGAAGAAACGATATGAACAAAGGTATTTTTTCAAAAAATTCTATGAAAATAAGCAGGATCTGGTAGCTAGCAAGTGAACCCGGTTCAGCCGCTTGAGATAATATTATTTGACGGTCCCCAGAGCAAAATTGACTTTTGGTGCGAGTAAACACAGCCAGGCCCAAGCTATTTAGGTTATGTCGTCACTACCGCAGACAATTACGGCTCCACCCCCTATTTGTCCAAAAAAGCACAGCCCGGACTAGAATTGTTTTGAATAGCTCTTCAACAAAACGGCATGCGTCTATCCTGTTATTGCACTCACAAGGGAAGCTCACGACATGAAGGTCGCACCGAGACCCGTCATTCATTTTTCACACATCTTGGTATCCCCTGAGGTGAAAGCAGTTAAAACCGCGTGTACAAATGAAGTAATTTTTTTTGGCCTATCTTCGAAAATTTGATTAAAAAAATTCTGAGGCCCTCCGTTTGAAAAAATAAAATCGTTTGTAAAACCGCATTTTCCGGCATTTTTCATTTCTCGTCAATGTTGAGATATGCCCGTGACATGCATTACCAAAAAATTTCAAAATAATTTTTTTCGTCAAGATTTTGATTGGATATAGCAAAGAACCTCCGAGAAACAAAATGGGGGATATTCTTCCCCCGAAAAACAAAATGGCGGATATCAATTTATGTTGAAAAAAAGGGCTGTCTCCAAAAACACAACAAAAAAACAAAACGTCTCCCCAATTTTTCTGATGACTAAAAAACGGTCATATCCTCTGAAAAACAAGATGGCGGATCGCAACCCTCCTAGTGACTAAAGTCACCCGGTCACCGAACACTTCGACCTCCAAAGGGATTTCTCAGGATTCTTTAATCAAATTTTCGAAGATAGGCCAAAAAAATAATTCATTTGTACACGCGGCTTGTTTCCATGTCAGCGGATACCAAGTGGTGTGAAAAAGTGAATGACGGGTCAAGGTGCGACCATCATGTAGTGAGCTTCCCTTGTCAGAGGACAAAGCAAATGCATACGGTGACGATGCTAAGCCATTTGAGTATTATGTAAATAAATTGACGGACACACGAACAGTTGTTCTACAAGTCACGTGCATTATACCTATTCCCCACCCCACCATTGCCCACCAACCACTTCCTCGCCTCCCCAAAAATACGTCACCATCTATCGGGCGAGAATCGAAATGATCGGTAAACCAGACCCCGTTAATTTGGCAGTCAGAATGTATATAAACAGTCGCGACTGGGTGTCAGCCCGTGGAAATGGAGAAGTGGTTCAGAGGTTGTGAGAGTAGTTGAGATGGTGTGTAAAGTGGTACAGTGGGAGTATTTGAGTTTGGGTATAAAGTTATAAGGTACGGATGGTTGATGTTTAGGGAGTCGTAGAGTGGGATTCGTTAAGTTTGTACAGAGTGGCTGATAGGCAGTTGAGAGTGGTTGAAAGGCAGTAGAGAGTGTTAGATGGGTTGTAGAGAGTGGTAGAGAGTCGCGGAGACTGGTAGGAAGAGGGCATATTCCCCAAACATAAGTAGGTAATAGGGTTATTAAGGAAGTACTGCCATGTTAGAAGTCCCATCTCTTGGAGGCGACATCTCTTTAACGTTAGAAGTCCCATCTCATGGAGGCGACATCTCTTTAACGTTAGAAGTCCCATCTCTTGGAGGCGACATCCCATTAACCTTAGAAGTCCCATCCCTTGGAGGCGACATCTCTTTAACGTTAGAAGTCCTACCTCTTCGAGGCAACATTTCTCTAACGTTAAAAGTCCCATCTCTTGGAGGCGACATTTCTCTAACGTTAGAAGTCCCATCTCTTGGAGGCGACATTTCTCTAACGTTAAAAGTCCCATCTCTTGGAGGCGACATTTCTCTAACGTTAAAAGTCCCATCTCTTGGAGTCGACATCTCTTTAACATTACGTATATCATTAGGTTATAGTGACAGCACTATTATGTACGCCCGACGCTCAGGGGTGTTTAAACTCGGGATTACTTTTAAATACAATGGGATTCGAGCGAATCGGTAGTGGAAGCGCTCTAACTTATTTGCGATAAAATAGTTCAATACACGTCGTTAGTCCGGTACTTGTTCGAATTGCTTATAAATCCAATACGTTTCAAGCAAATATTTTTCCGGGACGCTCTCTATTAAGTGTAGCTGTAACATATTGACTATTGCTTTATGTGGTAAAAAGTTGAAGAACTATGAGAGGTATATGGTTTAAAGCATTTTTGAAGTGATGTTGCGTTAATATGATTGAGTTTATAAGAGGTGTGTGTGGGAAGTTTGGGGTCTGACAGACAGCATTTATGCGTCCACGGGCTAATAAATGCGATGGATGATAGAAATTCGATTAAATCAAGTGTGCTATGGACGGTGAACACATATGACACAGCCGTTCCAAAAAAAATATTCACGTTTCCCAAATAAACCTTGCAAGTATTATGGAATTGCATGGCGCTTAAGGTTATGCTTGATATAGTTAGTAATCCCTCAAACTATGTAGTTGGTACGACTAAGCGAGAAAATTACAACACTACTAAGCGGATGAGTTCTATGGGTCGAACTTTCCTGTTTGTTCGCGTACGGAACGAGTGTATGGACAAGTACTAGTCGAAACAAAGTTAGTCGTGTGTATGAAAGTTTATGCTCAATGAAAACTCAAGAGAAGTGGATTTTCTGGGGTTTTATGAGATATCAAATTATCGTATACAGTCAATTACATAAATTTCAATTTTACAGAATGAATGGTCAACTCATGCCAGAGGAAACAGCTCTGACAAAA
>JAQFYE010004984.1:0-12558 GCA_034694305.1 Protaphorura glebata
GGCCCGAGAGGTTTTGAAGATTTCTTATGGAGGTGACTGTGTCTTTTTATTCGAGTTTGAGTACACAACGCGTCACGATGGGTGGGTGGGACGTCTCGGGTCCGATTTTGCCTTCATGGGTTAGCCTTCTCTTCCCTTCTCTATTCAAAATTCCCTACATCACCACAAAGTTTTAAGGTTCGGCGGTGACAACATATAAGCAAACCAAAAATGATGATAAGTGATGGGTTAGTTGAATAGAGTGAGATATACATCTCCCATAGAATATTGTTTCAGATGAGCACAACTTTTGTTCTAGTACCATGTTAACCGAATTGTACCCAAAGAAATAACTGATTTTAATCCCCTGGTCAGACTCTATCACATTAAATTATGCACCTGCAAAATAGCTAATACCCAGTTTACTTCCCGACTTACAAGTCAAGAAGGAGTCTTAAGGTACGATTCCACTGCGCAATATTGTGAACCGCAATGTGGATCCTCAACAATTCGCGCAATTTTTGAAGCGGAATGTCCGAGATATTGCTGAGCGTAATATTGCGGACATTCCGATACCGCGTTTGCACATTGTGCAGAGAGCGCAGGCTCACAAGTTTATAACGGAATTCGACAATTAAAATTTGTGCTTAAACTGTCAATTAATTTTCCGTCATACAGTTGAGATCGTGGTTCGCTTCTCAATCAGATTAATCCAAATCATTGCGATTAGCTGGGTTTGTCTCCAGTAGAGATTCAGCCGATATTCAAGTTTTTAACACTCTCCTACAATCGCAAATTAGTCGGATGGTGTGATGGTATGAACGAATTTAGCAAAACTTTCAATGGTTGTATTCAAAATGTATCTCTCTTTTCAGTTAGTTCCGGGAGCTGGAACTCAGTAAATAGTGGAACTGAAAGAAACTGTTAAAACACTAACTCGAACGTCGGATTCCATGATTCCAGACGAGTAATGTTATTAAATAAAATTTACTAATTATTCTCACTTGAGGAATGACGGACTTCATTCCAAGCACCAAGAACTGACACACATGGACCAAATACGGATAAAACTATTTCTATTGCTGCGGGCAATGATGTGATAGCTCGAGCGATTGTATCGGCGGGGATTCCAAGTCTTTCGGAACCCGTTGGTTGCTCAGCGGAGGACGGAAAGCGCCCAGATGGATTGACATTAAATCCATGGTCCCGAGGCAAGTCCCTTGTTTGGAATTTTACATGTCGGGATACTTTTGCGCCCTCTTATGTAGCCGGGACTTCGGTGCGTCGGGGTTTGGCAGCTCAAAAAGAGAGGAGGAAAAGTATAAAAGGTAGGTTTTCTGCAAGACCGTTTCATTTTTGTCCCAGTTGCGGTCGAAACTACGGGCGTTTGGGGGACAGAAGGTATACGTCTCATTCGTGAGATAGGACGCAGAATTTCTCGAGTTACTGGAGAGAAGCGGGCGACGACTTACCTCATTTAGAGAATAAGCATTGCGGTTCAGCGAGGAAACGTTGCCGCTGTTTTTGGAACTTTGCCTTCTGAGATAGGCCTGGATGAGATTTTTATACGTAATTGTGTTGTTGCGTGCGTTTCTTTCTTTTTTTTTTCATATTATTATTTATTTAACTCCGCATGGGTGGTTATGATGGGAACAAAAAAATCTTAAAACAAAATTTCTATTGCTTTCTTATTTGGTATTAACTTAAATACAATAATTGGCATTGGATAGACAAATAGAACCTCCGACAAAATTGTACAAGTTGCTTTCACAACCTTTGTGTTCCTTTCATGTCACAACGGTTTCATTTAAAAACAATGAGACATACATTTTGTATGGACTATTATGACAGCTGAATACAAAATCTGTATCGTAGTTAAATTACCTGAGAACCACATAAACTTTTAACCCCGTTAAATTCAAATTCAAAGGCTATGAATTAACTAAAACTAACCTTCTATTTGACTGACTTGTGCCACAAGACATCACCAAATAGATTTATTTCTATTGGTAAGTATTCAACAACTTTCCAAATATATCAGATTTGGACATAGTCGGATTTTTTTCCTCAAATCTAGTAACACCAACAGCACCCGAATTTTAGCTTACGACTTCCAACAATGGTTTGCAATTAGGATTTAATGTAAAATGTAATGCAATATGTGAATTGGAACTGGACTGAAGGATAGCAATTTACAAACAAATTTCGAGACACAGGAATTTGTACATAGAGCTGTCATAAAATTCCATTTGGAAAACTGAATTTTAATCCCACTGTTTTATGAAACGATTGTGCCTTGGTTGAATATGCTAATCGTGTTTAATACATATCTAGCGTAAACAGTTGTTTTTTCCTGTCTTTTCACTCCAGCGCTTGACAAATTTTTGACTAAAATACACAAATGGTGATACAAGTATCTAAAGAGTAACATTAAATGACGATCTCGACATGTGAGAATATATTTGCAATCAATCACACTGCAATTTGGAAGCAAAAATTCCCATTTTTTGGAGCACTCAGCTGCAGAGACATTTCTGTCTAGCCTTGGATCTTCGAACGATTTGTTTCTTGTTATACTGCTGAACGTCTAAATTGACTTGACGGAAAATAGAAATCAGAAGAATTATGGTTAAACCAATATGGTTAAATCTCTCTACAGTTCAGCAAATGGTGGCTTGGTTAAAAACATTAAGACGTATATTTTCTATGGAATATTATGCCAGATGGACATAACCACTGTTAGCGTTTCATTTAACCTATAACCGCAGTCAAGCTTCTGATCTCTAAATGCAACGACTTCTCCTTAATTATATTCCCCTTAAATTAACTACCTACGCCTGCAATGAAGAGGAAATTGAAATTTTGGGAAATTTCAATCTTCCTTGAAAAAATTCGTTCAGATACTTGGAATCCTGTGTAGTGGTTAACTTAACCTATACAGAAAGTCAGCTCGCTTCAAATTCTTGACTAAAATATAATTACTTGCTGCAGTGTCTGGAATGTAACACAAAAAGTGAGCGTATTACCTTATGTGTAATTACAGTTACGAACTAGCTCGGGAAATTAAAACAAAATTCCTATCTTGAACGAAAGCTGCGGAAAGACTGAATTTCATAATACTTTATTTGCTGCTTAATTCAATAAATGAATTGGCATCAAACAAGAGAAGAATTCAGTTTTGCAACACTCGGGTTTAAATTACCTGAGAAACACGGATTCTTTATCTCCCTTTGCAACTAAAAATTAAGTAACCCCCTGTTCACCTGACTTGTACCTCCAAAATTAACTGATTTGTTTTCAACAGTTGAATTCTGACACCCCTCTGAGTAACACCAAAAACACCTAATGTTGCCTTTTCTGCTACACAAATACATCTTCGCTACATAATTCCTATTTGAATGAACCATTTCATACGTTCGTAAGATTTCAACTTATTTTTCAGAGATGGATAGACGGAAGATAAAATACTTCCTGTCTGAAATTGATGGCCGAACAACGAACAGTCTTCTTTTAAGATGACGTGTCGTGTCATCTCAGTTAGTTCTGTTTTAACGCATTGTATCATTTGTCAAGAAGATGTCACAGGACGATATATGATAGGTGAATGGTCACACCGATTGAGCACCTCAAGATTATCTTACCTTAACTCAAAGTCTATTTTTGTCACCGCAGCTAAGGAAATACGGAACCCTGTCCGCCTATTTGAAGTTTGTTTCTACTCCTACTTCAATTAATTTCAAACTTTGTGATGTAGAAATCGTAACTGTAGATTGGAATTTCCAAACTCAAGCAAAATACGAATTGTGTTTCTCGATTCACCTGATGAGATATGCCGAACAGAATCACTAATTGTCACCGTGCGAGACGCGTTGAATAATAGTGGGTTTGCAGAATAAGTTACATTAATTATGTAATGATTAGTTTACAAATAATGTCATAAAAACTCATTGCTCCTCCTTCTGTATAGCCGTCCGTCCATTACCAAGAAATATATTAACCGTTAACCTTGAAGAATATATTGCAAGTCCATTGCAGCATGATGGTATGGTTGGCCCATTCTGTCTCGCTGCGCTTGGGTTCGATTCCTCGGACTTGCACTCCCGGTGATTGCTTTAAAGAGGTTTTTTCCACTGGTTTTTCCTACTACTAGAAGGTACCTACGTTGTACGTCTCTAGGCCAAATGGGAAGAAACCCAAAAATACGCGACGTTTGATTCGCCTCAGCGGCTATGTCAATTAATGAGGGGTATTTTTTTTAATGAAGAATATAATATTGTTATGCCACTCCAACATTGCACAACCTCTACACGGACAGATTTAATTAATCATTTGCGTTGACAACACTCATATATAAATTACTTCCACTTTTGATTCAGGAAGTTACAATAATAAAACCAGTTTAAATAAACTATTATCAAATACACATTTGATTAATATAATTAATATAATTTATGTATTCATAATTTTCTTGACGGATTTCGTACCGTAATAACGAAATTCTGGAAGTGCTTTGTAGCGGTAAATCTAAATGCTATAACTGTAATATAACAGTGTCATCGCTAGAAATTCGGGCTTTAGGAATTCTTGACGAAACAAATTTAATGGTAGTAATGGTGTCTGGAAGCTTGCCTATCTGGAGTGGGTCTCCAACCCGGGAGACCCACTCCAGATATTCAGCAGAACAGAAAAGTTTTTTTTTAAAATCCACCAAGAAATACGGCCAGGTGAGACGGTATTCTGAGGCCTGAGCCTGTAAATTCGCGTGCTAAATCCGCGCAGATCCTCCTTAACTTAATGGTTTACTTGTTAATTTGTGAAAAAAAAACAGTTCTACAACCCGCGGGTTGCTCGTGCATGTGCAATGCAATAATAAATTGTGGTTTGGTTAACTAATGAGATGTACATTTTGAATGGTATGCTACCACTGATGAGCACATCTTCCGTTGGTGTAACGTAATCGCGTCAAGCTAAATTACACAAGAACTACGGATTCTTTATCTCCCTTTGCAACTTGAAATTAAGTTACCTCCTGTTTAGCTGACTTCTACCCGCACAATAAACTAATTTGTCCTTAACAGTTGTATTCTGACACCCCACTGAGTAAGACCAAGAACACCTAATGTTGCCTTTTTTGCTACATGAATATAATATGCAAATTCAATATTTGTATAAACCGCTAGCTACGTTCGTAAGATCTCAACTTATTTTTTACAGATTTTTTTAAATGCACGAATATTTAACTAGCATTTTGGCTTTTCAATATTACCGATGCGTTTATATTGCAAAACGATCACATTGCAAGACTGCTTGATCACAGATATGAATTCTCACTCTCTATTCTCCTTTCTCATATTTCCGCCCAACCTGTCCTTGACCTTAAGATGTCGTGCTCGAAAATTCCGACTCTAGACATTATCATTCAGATTTTCTTTAAAAAAAAACTATTTTCTTAACTGAATGTTTGTTACAATTTCAGGATACTTTAGAATCCCTCTTCATGATGTTCCGTAGTAACATTCATAACGTAATTTCCACGATTTACAATTTATATCACAGCAGCGTTCCTACCCCGAATTTAGCCCAACTCAACAAAGGCGTGTCGAGACAATAGCAAATTGTTTATCTAACCTGGGTTTAGTTTAAATTCTGTCTAGCCGTGAACATATTTCGTCAATTGTATTCTATATTAATTGAATATCTTCTCATTTTAACTTAAATTCAGATGACTAATATGAATTCCATGTCTAACAGATATATAAAATAACAAAAAATCTGACTTCGACCATATAAATAAGATTTTCTCACCCCACAAACATTCTGCTTTAATTGCGCGGGTTCACACCAGTTACCTTTTAGTATTAAACAGATAGAAGCGTTTAATGGTAATATATGAATTGGCACTAGACTGGGCGATGGAAGCAAAGTGCACTGTGGTCCGGAAACCTATTATTATTAGCCACACTATACAGATACACAAGTGGCTCAAAGCCTTACTATTCGGACTTTCTGACGTAACTTTAATTCCAGAAAGACAAAACTTTCCCATATTTTATCCAGCGGGGTAACTTTAATTTAACACGTATATGGTTTTTGAAATTATGTTTTGCACACAGATCTGTCATATAATCCTATTTTAAGAGCTAGGAGGAAATAATTATGTTTTTTTGTGGTATTTAATTCGGGTAGCGGATGTTACAACTTTTGAAGTGAAAATCAGTATGTGTGAGCTTTAGCAATTTCTCTAAATCTCATCCTTGAATTAACTTCCAATCAGATTTTGTATAGGGTGTACCAGAATGATGTCGCCAAATTAATGTTGATATAACTTTCGACCAACCCTTTCGAACTAAATGACAGTAGGCGCAAATTCAAGCTAAAGAACAAGGGCAATTATTAAAATTTACTACGAACGTTATCATGGCTAAGGGTGCCCACCAGATACACCGAAGCACTTTGGTGACATTTTTAACATTGTCGTAATGGGTGCAGAAAAAATGTTAATTTCACGTTCGGCATAACAACCCTTGTTGAATTCAACATGACGTCATTCTGGTAAAAATTGGCCAGTCAAGACACATTCCAGACAAGAATTTTCCAATTTTTACCGAAATGACGTCATAATTTGTTGAATTCAACAATGGTTGTTGTTATGCCTAACATGAAATTACCCCTTTTCTGCATCCATTACGGCAATGTTAAAAATGTCACCAAAGTGCTTCGGTGTATCTGGTGGGCACCCCTAGCCATGATAACGTTCGCAGTAAATTTTATTAATTGCGCTTGTTCTTCAGCTTCAATTTGCGCCTACTGTCATTTAGTTCGAAACGGTTGGTCAAAAGTTATATCAACATATGGTGGCTACATCATTTTGGTACACCCTGTATATCTCCAAATGCAATGTGTATTGGCTTCGAACTGTAAAATTTACATACCAGTGACATCGTAAGCTATTTACACGAAATGAAATTATTTTGCCTTTATTTCTTTCGATCGATCAAATTCTAAAATGACGTGTATAATTTAGTGTACTATTATTAGGAGTGAAGTCTTATCTGAAAGTATTCAAATATAATATTAAATAAAAGCTGAAATTGTTAGTACTAAAATGAAATTGATATTAATATACCCAAGTAGTGTCACTTGCACGTTTCTATTATTTTATTTGCAATGAACTTAAATGCACGTGAATTTGATTTTCACTCACGCGTAACTAATCATCCATTTTTTCCAAAGAAGTTATTTAAATGATTATAACCTGTGCGTTCATATTGGAATACGATTACATTGCTTGACTGCTTGATCACAGATATAAATTTTCATTGTCTCTTTTCTTTTTTCATATTTCCACCCAACCCGTTCTTGACTTTAAGATGTCGTGCTCGAAAATTACGCTTCTAGACATCATATTTTCATTGAAAAAACCAATTTTCTTAACTGAACACTAAATGTTTGTTACAATTTCAGGATATTTTGAATACCAATTCATGACGTTTCGTAGTATTCATAATGAAATGCCTTACACGCGATTTGCAATCTCTATCACTGTACTACAGACCCCGAAATTTTCATAATCTGATTTCGGTGCCGGCCAATATTGCTAAGAAAATTGTAATTATGAAATATTTTAAGGCTGTTAGTTGTAGTGCATTTACCGTTTCGTCTTTCTCGGTTGATTAATTAAAGAACAATTTTACACTATCACTGATAACCAGTACTGCAGATTATTTAAATTGTGCTACGAGATAACAGAATTTATTATGTATTATGGTAATTTGAAAAGCGTCAAAACCGCTAATATCGACTAATTACTGATTAAGCTAAAATATTTCAATTCAGTTGTCGATTTAAGACTTGCATTGTAGATTGTTGAATTTAGTTAATTTATAAGGTTTCAAATAAAATGAGAGAGCATGTGACAAATCTGATTGAGCGTGAAGAAACTCTGGAAGATATGTAAAAACTATCAAGTGAGTTCATAATAAATTATTCGCGTACCGTTGACGGATTCTTAATTACAATATATTTACAGTAACTTCAAATTTACAAAAATTAACTTTTATCTTGCCTAAACAAAATATTTTGGAACATTCAATGCCTCAAGTTAGTTTATCATTTCAATTTTTTTTTACAAATATTCCAGAAAAATTAGAGGAATCTAGCGAAAACTTGAAAATAACTGCACGTGAAATTCAGCAGACATTCTGGAAACGAAATACAAAGGTTAAACCATTTTTGCAATCAATCTGTACTTTAAGTAATTAAACAATGCCAAACCCAGACGCTGGTATGAGGTTAGTGATCGGAGTTATATTGACATAATCCAATTACTTAATCCAACAACTTAAGAAAGTCAGACAACACATGTCGTAGTCAAAATGAATTATTTTAATAATTAGTTGATTTATTTTTTTAGTTAATAATTCTATGCAGTACTATCTCCGTCATCGTAGTCATATTGATTACATGTAAGGCAGTAACAAGTCTGACTGTCAGACTTCTCGTTTAATTTCCCACAATATTAATGTTTTCAATAACATATCTGCGCTTTTTCACCCAGGAATTCTCTATGTATGAAGTTCTTCGATACGACAGAACAATGAAAAAAATTAACCACACCTCAACATGTATTACGCTCGTCAGCGCCGCTACGTCCCTCAGGATTTTAATCGTAATAGCTCTCTAGACCTACAATAAGATTCTCTACAAAATACATGCTCACGTTTTGTCCGACTCTCTCCGATTAGGCCGCCGAGTAGGAGGGACAAAGTTAATGCCTTTACACCTTGTAAACATAATTATTCCAGTCTCTATTTTAGGTATGATCATATGTGCGGCCCAGCTTTACTGTTTCGACTCATTTCTGCAAGAATTCTCAACATTATAAACAACTCTGAAATTAATAATGTACAAGCTAATTTTTTAAAATATTTTCGTACTATCTTAATTGACGAATGAGAATGGAACATTTTGGATAATTATAATGAAGTATTCCTTCAACGAATATCGGTGTTTTTATCATAAGATCGGCTGTAATAATATAAATTGATCAGAAGGACACATTTTGCCTTCATTGATCAGTTCTGACCTGAAAACTTGTGCAGCAAGAACAAACCGTTTAATTTTCTGTCATTTCTTCCGAAATCAAATTTTGACTAGAGGTTGTTTTAAATTTTCTATTTGGTGCATGATGTGAAATGCTGGAGAGATAGTCGAACTATTCTTAGTGTCCAATCGTTTTTTACTTAACATCTGAAACACTTGGATAAGTTGTAATTTGTAATCGTTCTAAATTCATAATGAATCTATGAAGTAATTAAACAAGGTCCAGGACAGCGTTGTAGTACGATGTTGCAATCTGCTACCAGTTCGGGCGGGGTTCAATTCCTCTGGCCTGGCATATCTCAGGCTAACCTTTCCTGTAATACGAGTTAAAAACTCTCGAAATTTCGTATGCTAATAACGTCGTTACGCTTCGGAAGTGTAAAAATAGGAATGACCGTTAGCGAGAATACACTATACTAATCGAAAAAGGTCAAATTGTAAAAAAAAGTAAGCCTTTCGAAATTTCAATAAAAATATTATTTTTGAAAATCTAGTCCATATTTTGGGAACCATGAATTTTTAAAACCGGATATATTAAATTGGAACACCCTGTATATCCTTTAGTAAAACTTTATTTCTCTAGTTATACTTCCGATTGTTAACGTTGTGTACTTCTGCGAAAAGAGAATAGTCAAAAAATGTTTTCAATTCAAGCAGTTGATATTTAGAGCAATCTGATCGATTCTAAGTCGGTCAAAGAAGACATTGGACAAATTGGGATTCCTGTTAATTTTGAAACCCCCATTGATCACTGGAAATGTTGGCTCAGTAAGACTTTCTGATGTTTGAAGTCGTGAAATAATGAACAATACAAATTTGATTTTGAACAAATATATTTACTAAAATGCTAAAGGAAATTAAAATGTTCACATTAACGAATCCTTGCAAGGGCTCGCACTATTTGACTGTGAAACCTGGCATCTGCGGCAAGCGTCCTAAACACGTCCATTGGACATTTGCATTAGGAAATGACTGAAAATTAGTAGCAGAAACGGGAGTAACGATTATTACATCTACCGGTTCACCACTTGGTAAACAATCTGTTATAGCATGTTACAGAATCAGTCTCCTCTCTTATTTATGTAAAACAAAGTGCTATAACAGGAACAATCATGAATTTCAAGTCTTAAAATACTGTCAGGGGACTTTAGTGTGCGTGACACCAAAGGCCCCTCACAGACTTTTTGAGCCTTTCTGATACAGTGCGACCCAACGGAAACCGCTCTGGCAAACCTGCGTTTGCTTTGGGACACACTGTAGAAACTCACGGAATATATTGGTAATATACTCAGTTACAAGAGAAATGAACAAAATATGTATAAATCTCTGATTTTGGCGATGTACGTATGTAAGTACAACGGATGTGGAGATCAATGAGATTACATTCTTTGCACCCTTGGATACGATACAGCATATGCATTATCGGCATACTCATTGTATCAAGTATCAATTGTTTACCGGAAACAACATTATGTCACGTGACAAAATATTGTCCATGTACATCATATTCATGACCGACACATAGAATACGACATTACATGAATTGTTGTGAATATTTCCTTAGAAATATTTTCGGCCAAGCTACTACTACCTTCAATACCAAACTGACTCCAGTTTCATAGAATTGTGTCAATTTGGAGGTAACAGTACCAGTCATACTTGACCAAAATCTCAATCAATCGTCATTGCCCAATTGCCTCAGGTTTCAGTAATCGAACAATGTTCCTCACACTCAATTTTTTTCACATTCAAACCTAAAGTATCAGATCCCGCGTCCTGCAAAATGTGAACCTAATAGCCAAAAGCGATCCGCATGGCAAGTCGGAGGCTTTGGCTTTGAGCTTGAAAGTGGAAAGGTTTAAGTGTGAGGAACATTACTTCCAACTATTTGTTATTGTGAACTTTCAAATTATACTAATTAATGCTAATTCTACAAATAATCAAATCTTGGGGAGCGGATATTGTCGGTAGAGATGTAAAAAAGCCGTCGACAATTGCTGGCGTTAATTGGGCTTGGTGAAAATGTCTTATGCCGCCGCAGCCATTGGCTTCGCCCCAAGTCCAGCCAATATCTCCTCACATCTCCTAATGTGCCCTCTGGAAAATTCGTCTGCAGCATCAACCAAACGATTCCCGTTGCCAATGGTGTCATGAAACAACTCAATTTCACAACCACGGTGATTTTCAAGTTGCTCCACTTGTCTCTCCAGAGCCAGCGTGTCAGAAAAATCGTTAGACAAAATGGAGTCATTGTCGCTGTATATTTTGACATGATCGTTTTCGTCAATATAACGCTTGAATTTCTTGAGGACATTGATAACATTCCTCATCTCAAAGCGGGAAGAGTCGTTTCCATAGTTGTGACGATTTGGACCGTACAGAATATATCTTGTAGTCTCGCCTTTTTGGTAGATGACACAAATTCCAGCCCCTTGAGATGGGGTTGCATCGCAAGCGATTTTGATACATGCCATGATTTCCGGTTTTGTACTGTTGTACTGTTCAGACAAAAATTTATATTTTAGGGATTAAGAGTTATCAATTCAAATTGGTTGTTTTAAATATAAAGCTAAGTCTGCGACAAGTTTTGTTTCAGTACGATAAAACTGACGTCACATTGATACATCAGCGAGTGCTCACGATTGCTACTATAATAATAAATTAATTGTTAATTCATAAGTACAATCATAATTGCCAAGGCTGGACAAATTACTCGTGAGTTATTTAAAATACACGTTTGTGTTTTATAAATTGAAACATGGAAAATGAGTCCTCATCATCTTTAAACTGACTAAAGTGTTTGAAATTCTTCCAAAATGAAAAATACATTTCCTTGCGCTAAAACGCAATTGCTAAAGTAATTATAGTAAAACTATTTTGCAAAAAAGTAAAACCAAAGGTATGACCGATTAAAAATTATCCAGTCCGAACTTTGTCGTTCCATACAGTTCATACAGTATGATTTTCGGCCATCATGGACGAAGACGGAGTTAAACATTGTCTGAGGTCATGATTTTTTTGAAATATGAAAATGTTTACATAATTTTATCCGATTTTAATGTTTCCGGGAAATCAGAAATTCGTTTGTATTTTCAAATGTATACATCTTGTATTTCGAAATAAAAATTAATCTGCATTTTATTATGTACTTTGATAAAATTTATAAATTAGGTAAAACATCGCGAGTGGTCCTGAATTATTAACTCCTGTATCTAAACTCTATTTGAACTGTAAAACTTTGTGGAGCTGTTTAATTTAGAATTTTTGCTTCTACTAATAAGTACTGCAAAAATAGTACGGAAAATCCACAAGAAAAATGAGCAAATTTTAATATTCTCAGTAAGTGAAAATATTATTGGACGTAGGATAGCTGCGATTCAAAAACTCCTATCATACCTTTAAGGTATGATTCCACTGCGCAATATTGCGGACCGCAATGTAGATCCGCAATATTGCGCTCAATGGAATAGCTCCGGC
>JAQFYE010004985.1:0-12556 GCA_034694305.1 Protaphorura glebata
ATTCTCCGGTAAAAACCGGGAATCCATTTTCGAGTTTTTTTTCGTATATTCTGAAATTCGTATATTTAGATGATAATTAATAATAAAAAAAACTTGAAAAAGGATTCCCGGTTTTTACCGGCGAATAGATGGACACTGCATGGGTAAGTGCATACCGGAACCGGTGACCCTAATCGGTGAAGAATGTGATGACGGGGTAAGGCTTGAAGGGGACTGACAGTAAGTGTGAGCTTAGATGAAACTATTTTCTCGGTTCTGGGACCCTAAAAGTTTCCCACGAAAATGTCTACTTTAATAATTCGGAACAAATCAAGTGCGGAGAGGAGAGAGAAATGGACCTCCACATTGTTCCAGGGAAATTTTTTTGTCATATATTGGATGAACATACAACAGTCATTTACCACACAAGGGAAATTTTGAATGAATTCAATTTAATATAATATTTCTAACACTAGGAACTAAATTTCTAATTCCAATTACAATTATAAAAGGTCACCTCACCTGTAATTGATATTTCTCTGGGAGTTGATGTCCCAACGAGCAATGTTCCTCTGCATATTCTCGACCACCATTTCTCTTGTAGGCAAGTCAATCCGCCAAGCCTCAATCCCATCTGATAATATATTGGCCAACACTCCTGCAGCGTTGTAACTGACCTCAATGTTGTCTTGAGTAGAATCAAGTAATGTATAAAATGCATGAACAAACTCAGGTGTCATCAGTTGTGGGCGGAGTACGGCTACTTCTGCCACGTTTCCCAAGAGACCTCAAATATTATAAAAAAAACCACCATTAATATATTAGAATACACGGCGTTTTTTATCTCTTAGACTACTTTGAAATTGGCGCGTTGGAAACTCAATTAAAGATTTGTTGACATCAGTGCAAAAAAAATGTAAAAAAAATTAAAAAAAATTAAATTCCAAATTTATCAAAATAAATAAAATTCAGCATCTGAAAGAGATTAAAATTCCAAAAAAATAAAAATTTAGAATAAAATTCAAATAATTCAAAAATGAAAAGGAAATCCAAATTACTTTTAATGAGGTTTGAGTTTTTCTTTTCAATTTTTTTTTTAAATAATCATTTTTAGATGTTGAATTTTATTTATTCGTTTTTTTCTTTAACATTTTTTCTGCAATGACATCAACAAACATTTAATTGAGTTTGCAACGCGCCAATTTCAAAGTAGTCTAAGACATAAAAAAAAGCTCTGTATATTAAATAATTAGATTATTTGAAATAACATAGATTCTATTGATTAGAATAAATTAGTAATTACTCCCAAGGACTCAAAGTTGTCCATCATTCAAGGCAAACAATTAAACTGAAATAAGGTCACAGGGTCACACTCATTGAATGATGGGTAACATTCAAGAGGACGTGTTTGGAAAAACAGACTCTTGAATTGAAAACTCACCCATCATGTTCCGTAGTAGCTCCGGTTTATTTGGGAATGTATTCAAACAGTTCAAAAACAACGACATTCCATGACCGCGTAAGAACCTTTCACAGTTATCAGCCGTCTCATCAGTAATGTTCCACATTGTTGACCAAGCAATTTCCATGACGTCATCACATTCATTTCGGTCCAAGCGACTTTGGATTAATCCAAGCATTTTCTAAAAAGAAAATATTAAGATTGTTGTCAGAATTAAAAATGTTTGGTCTGAAGGAATTGAAAAACAGAGCGTTTCATATCTCTTAGACTACTGTGAATTTGGCGCGTCGCAAACTCAATTAAATATTTGTAGACGTCAGTGCGAAAAAAATGTTAAAAAAATTAAAAAGAAAAAAGGTTAAAATTTCTCAAAATAAAAAATAAAAAAAGATTGAAATATTAAGAAAAAAAACAAAATTTAGAAGAAAGATTTAAAAAAATAAAATTCGAAATTGAAAAAGAATCCAAATCATGACATTGGTCAGGAATTTTTTTTCTAAATTTTGATTTTTTTTTGAAATTTTAATATTTTTGATATTTATTTATTTTGAGAAATTTTGAACTTATTTTCTTTTTCAGATTTTTTTAAATATTTTTTCCTACTGACGTCAACAAATATTTACTTGAGTTTGCGACGCGCCAAATTCAAATTAGTCTAAGAGATATGAAACGCCCTGCAAATCCAGACATGGTCATGATTACCTGAATAGCACTCAAATCCCCGACCAATTGTTTATGTCCTCCTTCTACTAGGCAAGCAAGGGAATTCAACAAATGAATAGCTACGCGTAAGACAAAATCCTCTTGCACTTGATGAGTTCCACTTGGAGTTAAAATGTCCAAGAGTAATCTGACTAGTTTCTCATACCTGAACATCTGAAAACAATTATAGAACAATATAATTAATTTTTTTGCTCAACGTTGACAAAACTCAGTGTTTTAAAAGAAAAAAGTTAAACTTACAACGTCCCGTGGGATTTTAAACAAACAAATCGTGAGACAACCATTCCTCAACATTGTCGAGTCATACTTGTGCATTTCCATTGATTCTATGAGTGTTGTCAAGATTTGTCTTTTCAATAATATTCCAATATTTGCTTCATAGTATTTCACAATGTAGAATAAACTGGCAGAGCCTGAGGTTTGAACGTGTTTTTCACTCAAATGACGGTTCATGGCAGTGAGGATCAAGTTCAGACCCAGCGTTACGTTCAAACCCTTTTCCGCACGGAATACATTGAAAAGGTCATTCATAACTTTCTCAAGGACTTCGTGTCGGTCCAAGTAAGCCTGGGAAATTAAAATATATAGTTCAACTTATTTGTACAAGACTCTCTCGCATATACTCCACTGGGCTTTTTTTCAGCCACTAGGTGAATTTTAAAGACCAAACGCTACTGTCAGTCCCTTTCAAACCTTACCCCGCCATCACATTCTTCACCGATTAGGGTCACCGGTTCCGGTATACACTTACCCATGCAGTGTCCATCTATTCTCCGGTAAAAACCGGGAATCCATTTTCGAGTTTTTTTTGGCAAGAATGTGTAAATTCGGATATTTAGATGATAATGTATTAAAAAACTCGAAAGTGGATTCCCGGTTTTTACCGGAGAATAGATGGGCACTGCATGGGTAAGTGTATACCGGAACCGGTACCCTAATCGGTGAAGAATGTGATGACGGGGTAAGGTTTGATGGGGACTGACAGTACTACGACCTTACCACCAAACCAACAGATTGAAAGAAAATACAGGAATGTTCAACAATGCTCTACGACGAATATTAATTTCCGATTTAAGAATGTCGCTGAAAAAAGGTGACAAGCCTGGCACTAGTGTTGTATTAGTTCTAGTTCTAACCAACAAGGTAACCCCGCCAGCTGATCAAAGCGTTCAATAACCAGACCAAACTTGTTGGATAATTTGGGTCATCCAAATGATGAATCCGAAATTTTTTTTTTTGTCAGAATGAAATTCTTAATTAAGTATCCGATACCGATTTAAACACTTCGACAATGTCGTCCATGCCGTATTTTGTGAAACTGTTTCGTCGTCTCATGAATATTGTCTAGCACGAAACCCGTTCTTTTCTGGGGAAATACACGTGGGTTAAGGGGTGGGACTTGGTGAGGCCTGAGGAGGCTTTCTACATGAACTGAAAAACAGCCTCTGGCCTGTCCAAGTCGAACCACTTAACCCACATGTATTTCCTCCGGATATGACCTTTGATGACCTCCTACGGGCTAGAATTTCACTTTGACGAAAAAAAAATTCCGGATTCATCATTTGGATGACCCAAATTACCCAACAAGTTTGGTCTGGTTATTGAACGATTTGATCAGCTGACGGGGATACCTTGTAAGTTCTTAATTTAGTTCTAGTTCTAGTTCTCGGAACTAGAACTAGAACTCAATGTAAACTTTTGAAGTAGAACCATAACCAGAACTAAAATATATGCATTCTCGGAACTAGAACTACAACTAAATTATCACGCGGAACTTTACTGGAATTGAGTTCTAATTGAGTTCTTTAGTTGTAGTTCTCACGCATCCGTGTAGAACTAAAATAAAATTCGAGTGGAACTAGAACTAAGAACTGAAACTAAATCGAAAATACTTTGGAACTAATTCGAACTAGAACTAAGAACCTTGAGTTGCGGGTGGAACTAGAACTAACTAGAACTAACTAGAACTTACTAGAACTGATATAACACTACCTGACACGCTATCAACATCTGTCCTTCATCTTTGTCCCCAGCGATATTCTTAGCTGGTATGTGTTGGCGATGGGATGCGTCATGGTGTGTCGAATATAATCCAAGGAATTCCAACGGTCGTCCAACTCGGCTATTCAATCCAAGTATGTCACAATTTGAATCCATCTGAGTTTCAGCAACTCCACGACCACCCAGATTTGTTCCACTTATGTCCAATGAATTCAAATACGGCATGGATGTGACAAGTGATGACAGCAATTGATTTGGATTTTGGAATATACTTGAGTTCTCTGATGATTGACTTATATCCAGATGCCTGAAAACAAATAATATAAAATAAATGCGTTATTTACAATATTTGAATGATTCAGGGGGAAGTTTTTTTTATTATATAATTCAAAAATGTATTTTTGTAAATCATAATTAATAATGCCTCACCGGAGTTTCCCCAACCCTCTTAGCACCTCAAATCCTTCCGCTTTCAATGATACGTTGTACAGACATAGGGAGACTAAATTCTTGGCATCCCTTAAAAACTCCAAACCTTCAATTTCCATACAATTGGACAAGTCTAAGTGAGTCAAAATTTCGTAGTTGTGAATTAAATTCCTCCAGTAAAGAGAGTCCTGAATGTGTAGGTTCCATATGACAAGGCGACGGAGTCTGGGTGTATGGATGATTGGCAGGGGAATTGAAGGTGGAATTTCTGTTCAAAAAATTAAAATATATTTGTTCATTAGGTTCAGAATAGTTTTCATGACGGGAAGAAATGACCTCATTCTTCGGTCAAAATAAAATTAATGTCTATTGACTTACCTTCTTCCCGTCCGTAAGTTTCTGGTAGTAATTGTGCACTGTTTCCGATAATTAAACTCAGTAGTTCTCCACCATGATTGTTGATAATATCCAGGCTACTACTGCTCAATCGGTTACAATTATGAATGTCTACCTCCACTGGCTTATGTTTCATCAATTTTTCGAAGGATGCGTCCAAAATTGAAGAATTACGAAGTCCTAGGCTTTTCAATCGTGTTCTTGTAGTATCCTGAATAAAATATATAACCAAATTAAAATTTGGATGAAAGCACACTGTTAGAAATTTTTGGAACGACTTACTTCAAAAATTGGAACGACAACATCATCAAATGAATCTAATTCTTTGGATGCGACTTGAAATAGCTTTTTGCAAACATCCCCAGGAAGTACTAGACCAGGGCGGAGTTGAGTCGAGCCAAATGTGCTTAATGTGGTCGTCAAATTTGCAAGACAGAAACGGGCCGTTAGGTCAAACAGTGGTGGTGGGTCAGTGTCCAAACCCATGTTCGTCTTTGTATTCTTCTTGTAATCTATTTAGGACATTCAAAAATTAATGTGAAATAGAAATATAAAGGTTTTTTTTTAAATTTAAATCATGATTTTTTTGTTTAAATCGTGTTTTTATTTTATTTAGATTGTGATTTTTTTTTAATCGCAACTTTTTTATTTAAATTATGATTTTTTTATTTAAATATAAATCGATTGTTTTAAAAAAAATCAACTTTAGTCAATTAAAAGCTAACCTTCTGATAAAGAAGATGGCGGATGGATGTGCGCAGCTCCAGTCCTCCCTGTCGGTCCTCTCCAGATTAAATTCTTTTTTTGTTTGTGTGACGTGAACAAACAAACAATAAACACAAATAATTAGTGAATTACGAGGTTTTAGAGCGTTACTGAGAAACTCAACTCAAAATTTATCCTTAGACGGACTTCGAATTGAATTCTGTTCCATGCACAGTTTTCCAATCGGAAAAGCCACGTGGGTCGTTCAAGCTAACTGTGGGGTCGTTCATTCCAAATGTGAACAAATTCTGGGCCGCAAAGGTTGGCGTTATGTCAAGCTGAGGATTTTCAATCCATTCGACAATACCTGTAAAATTCTAAAATTCAGGCCCGAACTGGCGATGTGGGTGACTTGGAGATCGCCAAGTCCGCCCTTCGTCGTCGTCCCTTTTTGCCCATATTTTTATTCCTGTTAAAGAGCAATATAATTTTCTAAATAAGGCGCACTTCAGACTGCGCCTTATTTAAAAAAATATTTCCCAGATGGGAAATATTTTTCGGCACAGGGTAGTCCATAAATTTTCGTGTGATTGGCATGAGGAATTTTACGGCAGATGCGGAAGGATATTTCACACTCAGTGTAAATCGATCTTGATCTTACCATATCCAAACAAGAAGTTGTACCTTCTTTCGTTTGAAAGGCCCAGAATGTAGAAGGGAATTACCACAAACGCATTGCGTATTGCGGCTGTAAAAACCTGGATCAAATGACTTGACTATGTAAAACCATTTTGTTTCAGTGCTGTGCTGTGCCATACATTCACAAGTCAAATAACAAGAACTAAACTAAATCCATTCATACTTATCATTAGTAAACATAATAAATGGTTCGTAAGTACTAGAGTGCACCTGCTAAAAGATTTATAAAATTCGGTAGATACAGACTTTCTATTGTTGGGCTAAAGGCTCACATCCATGACTGTTACTTTTTTAAACACCAGAACACGATAAACGATAGGGCGATTCAACCGTTCACGGGAATTGAGTCCAAAGTTATTAAAAGACATATAAATTAAATGCTTCAAATTAAATGATAATCGCAACCTGACTGTAACATAAATCTTGATAACTAACTACGCTAAAAATACTCAATCAATGCTGCACTTTTTTGTGGACACCCTGTACGTCGACCCCAGTACATCTTACGTAATGAAAATGCATTACCTGGTTCCATGCAGCTTCTATTTATTAGGAGTTAATTAGTATTTCCTTTAAAAATCCATGGCTCAAACAATGGTAAGGTCCGATGACCAAACCGCACATACTAGTTATTTATAACTCACGACAATCAAATAATATTTATACCACAACCTCTTGACCCAGAATCCCTTCACTTTTCTGTTTCTGTCATCGGAATCAATTTACCAAACAACTGAAGACATTTGAAAGTGGAGGACTGCAAAGGAAGTCAACGGACAATTCTTGCCTTTTAATTATTCGAGCAGCATCAAAATTATTCCTTTCAAAATAAATCGGAATTGGAAGGATGAAGAAGAGTGAATCAAATCGAAAGCGTAAAAGGAACGAAACTGGCCAGTGTGGTGATGACTTCAAGGAGAATTTTCAACCCTTAAGTGAAAAACAGTTTCTCGGAATCTTGAAAGAAAATACCAGGTAAAGAATTTAACTGAAGTTGACTTCTGTGCTTTAAGAATTTGACTACATTGAATAATATGGTCAACTAATACACTGTGCCCGAACGGCCATTTGTTATTGTTGGTATACTTTCTGGATAACATGCTTCATGGCGGACAGCGTTTGCTTAAGAAAAAATTCATCCCAACTTTGGTAATTTGTGAATGTAAATTATTCTGCAATATTTTTAAATAAGAATAATTTCACACACTTTCGCGTTTGCCTCGATGGATCATCTCTTATATCTGTAATTGTTTATGTGAGATACAAATTTTGAAAAGTGGACTAAAAAGATTCATAATTAGTTATATTTCGAACAATGAGTTTCTTGGTTGAGTCTTAAAAATATATTTTCCAACGAATCATGAATAATTTTTATACGTTTAGGACCTCTGTTGGAATAAGTGGACCTGACACCGAGATTCATCATCTCACTCTTTCAAGATCAGAAAAAGTGACTCACAATTCTAGGCAAACTAAGGATGTCTGCGAGTACACAGGATCATCCCCGCTCACCAAGAAAAGTAAACAAGGAGATCCACCTGCAACTGTCATGGCTGATCATTTTCAAACCAGTTCCGCTGCTCAACCTAGCGATATTTTGAAACCGCTTGCTGGTGATGAAAATCTTGGAACCACAAATCAAGCGAAGCCTCACAAGTGCCCAATTTGTTCTAAATCATGCACTCGGAAGAATTATTTGGCAAATCATATGAAATCTCATGACAAGAAGGAAACCCAGAAAACAGATACAATTGCTATCGCTGTATCTCCAGAAAAGAATATTGTGGAATCTTATCGGTGCCTGATTTGCTTTGAATCATTTTCTAGGTTAAATTATTTAACTAATCACACGAGGAGTCACGACAGGAATTCAGTCGCTTCCGATAAGAATACAAAATTTCTTTCGGCTCAACGCAAGTTAAAATTGCATGTAAGTACTCTCACCAAAGAAAGACTGTTTGAATGTGCGTTTTGTCAAAAATCGTTTGGTCAGTCACAATCTAGAGATAAACACTTACTCACTCATCTGGGAGAAAAACATTACAGCTGTCATCTGTGTGAGAAATCGTTTGTCCAGAAGTCCAATTTAAAAGCACACTTGAAAATTCGCACGAGAGAAATGCCACAGTCACAGTCTACGGATTCGAATGAACAACAAACTGGAGAGGAACTTTTTTCTGGTGAAAAATCACGAGAATCGCAAAATGTGGATGAGAATGGACAACATATTGAAGAGGAAGGTTACAAGTGCACTTCATGTTCAAAATCGTTTTGTAACTCAGCTCAGTTGAAGGTTCATGTACGAATGCATATGGGCAAGGAACGTTACAAATGTTCTCAGTGTCTGAAGTCATTTACACATTCCTATGTCTTAAAGAGACATTTGATAATCCATACGGGCGAAAAGCCTTATAAGTGTAAATATTGTCTCAAACGGTTTAATGATCCTGCTAATTTGACTCGTCATGTTAGAACTATTCATGAAGAGAAACAAAAAAATGTGTTCACAGTGTAGATCTTGGGAAAATGTTAAAAATGCTGGATGTGCCATAAATAATTTTCTTTTTGTAATTTTGAACAGATTGTGCGGGCTTTGTTATTAGGATAATATTTTGCTCAGTTCCTCATATATAAAAACGGTACTTCTACATCTGGCTTGTATTTTTAAATTCTGCAGCAATTGTAATTATAATATGGACTTTTTTGTAATTTTTATTGATTTTACGCATAAGCTCGCTCCTACGTTCGTACGCTCTGTACGTGCATTGGATTTTCGACTCTTAAGGCTGCTGTGGAAATCTTTTCACTATTATTCTTTAAGTTGTAAAAATAGAAATAAATACAAAACGATTGTACTCCGGTTTACTGTTAATAAATCACATGTTGTTACGTTCACACCACCAGTATCTCATTTTATTTTGCAATATACGAAACAAAACAATTAATACATAGTGTTATACTCCGGACTTGAGTTGTGCAATGAAATAATTCAGTTATCACACATCCTAAGTAAAATTTATGACTTATCGACTACATTCGTCGAAGGTATGCCCCAAACCCAACTATGCGGATTCAAAATTCTACACCCGTTTTGACGAATATATTATTGCACTATCACGTTGATCCAATTACACTAATTAACATCAATGTAAGCTCAGAATTCAATCCGTCTGTCACACACTACTGTAGGATGTGTCTTTTGAGGAGATACTAAATAGAAATACAATTTACCAAATGCTAAAATTAACGACGAGGAAAACTGATTAATGACCGTTCATAATTAAAAGTCATGTATGACTTGAATGTATGACTTGAACAAGGTGAACGTAGGCGCGGACCAGAGATGGAAATTCGAATCGGAATTCGAATTTGAATTCGAAAAATATCGGTATTTTGACTTTCAAAATCCATATAAAATTATTATTTAGATTAAATACAGCATGATTCAAAAGTCCAAGACGCTATTGAATGTTCGCGCCCTTCAAATTCTAAGAGTATATGTTGTAGTCAGTGTAACTAAAACTTACAGCTTATGTCACTAGTTAAACTCTGGAATTATTGGGGTGGAATAATGGCTATGTATATTAGTTGGATGAACCCACGATATGAATCAAATCACTTTATCGCTTGATGTCGAAGTTGTAAGTTTAAGAAAAGTCGTCATTCCTGAACTCACACTAACAATGGAACCACCCGAGGTGGTTCCTTGAGATTGCATCCAAATTGCTCGGGAATGATATTTTTACAATCCTGACACTCAAAATAGATACGGCCTGGGCGTACTTGAGGATCCGTTCGCGCGCGCGCGCAAAATCCACATGAGTGTCGTGCCCATTAGCATGGCACAGAAGCCTGATTTTAAAAAATCATAAATTCGGACTCATTTTATATTAATATTGTGTAGCTGTTAACAAACAAAATCCGTTGCTAATATTATGTAATGAGGCCTCAATACAACGGAAAATAATCCTCAGTACAAGACCAAATTAAATACCCGAAAATTCAAATGGTTGTTATTTTAGTTTAGCTGGACTTCTGCTCCACTTCTACAATTAAGTGAGTTAAAGAGAGATGTTTTCGGGAGATTGTCGTTGTTATTGCTATTACAGTTTGTGTTGTATCGAACTCTCCTTCCAACATCATCGCCTTTTAATGGCAATCTCCATGCAGTTGTAATCACGCCACGTCGTGAAGGCCGCCCTCGATAGCTCAGCCCTAAAAGTCACAACTGAAATTTGGATGGCTAACTACAACAACTCAAATCTTAGACACAGCTCACATGCCAGGGTCGTAAATCCTGCCTTCTCAATGAGGAAGGCAGAATTCGGTTTCGATTTGGTTTATGAGAAGTTCTCATAAACCAAATCAAAACCAAATTCTGCCTTCCTGTACACACTAGAGTCCTGCTGTGGAACACCAAACTTGTCCAGCACTAATGCAACTAAACCGTTGACGCCACTTGCCGTGGAAAAATAAGCCAGGTCAAGTGCCATGGCTACCAAAACGCTAAAGTCCTTGCTGTTGAAACACCAAGAATGACCCGATGCAATGACAACTCGAAACACAACACAGAAGACAATTACAACACACGAAATGATTTATTACTCAAATGGAGCTGTATCCGAATACTCAAAACACACGAATCACTGAGCGACTTTACAATGTGTATTCTCTCACAAAATATGTAAAATGTTATGTTAAAAACTATGTCTTACGTCTTGACAATTCTCAAAATGTTTTAACAATAAAATTACATCTCAAAGAAATGTGGAGAGAAAAACTTGTGCGACTGTTCTGGTCGAATTTTACTCAGACACTGGCTCCCCAAACACTGGAGCTTCTACTATATACATTCTTAATTTACCAAGATGGCTAACTTCTAAATATTGACAAATCCTTGACATAGCAAATAACATGACAAATAACAAATGTTTGACAATGTCAATATAGACGACACTAAAAACTTTTGACATAATCCGTGGCATGACATAAAACATGAGATTTGACAACTGTTCTGACAACAAACTTTTGACATAATTCATGACATAATTCTTGACAATGACATGACATGACATTTGACAACTACCTTGACAACAATATTCTTGGCCTAATCCATGACATAATTCTTGACAATGACATGACATGACATTAGACAACTTTTCTGACAATCACTATAGTCGACCTTTTCAACTTCTGACAACTTTCGTTATGTAATGCCCTAATTATAGTGCGTTTGCTGGTTAATAAATTTGAAATTTAAATTTGAAATTTTGTGACATAGCAAAAGACATTACAAATGACAACTATTTTGACAATCACTACAGTCGACCATTCCAACTTTTGACAACTTTCATGACATAGCAAAAGACATGACAAATGACAACTTTTCTGACAATCACTATAGTCGACCTTTTCAACTTTTGACAACTTTTGTGACATAGCAAAAGACATGACAAATGACAACTATTTTGACAACTGCTACAGTCGACCTCTTCGACTTCTATATCTACATATCTTACCGATAGATGGCACACAATGGTTAAAGGGTTTCACACGGATTCCACATTTGTCCCTTGCTTGCGTCGCTCGACAACACCAGTATACTACCTTTAAGCCAACCTTGACGTACTCTATTGGATGACGCAAAGTTACGTTATAACGAAATTTTATTGCTATATATATATATATTTTTCTATCTCATAACTCCTTAGGGCCACTGGCCCACGGAGCCCAGGATATCTTTATCTTAATTAATCCTCTCTTTACCCGACGAGTTGTCGACAGCCATGCCGTATGCGATGCGTATTGAGACACGTTCAACCACAACGGGACCTTTAACAGGACATCGTCATCTTCTTCTGGTATCAGTATGTCCCTGTCAACTTAGCTCTGCATTTCCATCTCCAGTATTCACGGCCGTAATCACCATCGGAATGTGGGATTCCACCCCGGGGATTCCATTCTCGCAACATAGACCTCAATCCAATCAAGGCCAACCTCACCTCAACCACACGCCGATGTAGCAGGTGGAAAATACTACCCGATGGAAAATACTACTGTAGTATTTTCATCCTTAGGATAGAAATACTACAGTAGTAATTCTCACCTAGGATGAAAATACTACCGTAGTATTTCTCACCTGGGATGAAAATACTACTGTAG
>JAQFYE010004986.1:0-12556 GCA_034694305.1 Protaphorura glebata
AAGTTTGATGTGTATCGGGCAAAAACTGTGAAAACTAGAGTGGCGACAGACAGACACACAGACACACACACACACACCAAGGACCATTGTATAGCTCAGTCGTTCCGCCTTTCGCAATAAGGCGAACTTCCCGGTTGAATATTTCTATTACGAATTTTATTCTAAATGACGATATCGGTATACACATGTACGTCCTCATGAACAGAACTTATTTTTAAAAGAAAGCTTTTGGGTGGCGTTCAGGCATAAAAAATTGTCTTACTTGAGGTGAGGAGAGAAGAGCGCTTAAGGCCCAACAAAGAAGTGTCAGCTTGAAACACATGCCCTTCGAGATTGGATTCATCGGATACTTGACAGCTGTTGAAATGTAAAAATTTCCTTAAAATTTATTCTAAAACGAGTTCAATTACATTCAATTCAATTGTAGAATCAGACGAGGAAGCGTCGAATTTGTGTATGGAAGACTTAACTGTGAATTTCTGATTGGAGAATTCTACTGATTTGCAATTTAAATTTTGCTCACCTATAAACCGATCAACTCCAATGAGAACCATGATGAACGTGGACAAGTAAAGGCTGAGCATTTGGGCGAATTTAAATAATTTACACTCCACGTTCCCCAATTTCCATTCCACAGTCAAATACCTGAAAGTCGTCAAAAGTGATTAATGTATTCATGTGTTGTAAACTGGAACAACATCACTGCCAACTTGTGCTCTGTAAAAATACAGATTTTTTTAAGTGACTTGACCAAGAAGATCACTGAACCGAAAAACAAATATAAAGTTTTATTTACTTTTCTTCACTTTCTAAGTCTCGTGCCTTGCCGAAACTTAATCGAATTTCTTGCTACGCTTTGCAATGACATAACTTTTGGGTCTCAAGCGCACCTACAATACAAATTCAAACAGGACAACTTAATATTCGCTGGAATCACTTTAAACTGTACTCTTCTTCACTACTTTATTGGGCCTACTAGAGAGAAATGAGAGTGAAAACCGGAGTTCCATTTCCACATTCCAAAAATGTTAAAAGTAGGAAAGGTCAAGTCATCACATTCAAAACCCCATCCAATTATTGCAATTGATTATTGATATGCTTATTCCTGTAGATTTCGGGACATTTTATCGCCATATTAAAACATCAGTAGATTAAGCAAAGCCCATGTGAAACTAGATTTTGAGTTATCATTTGTTCTGTGTCTTCTGTGTGACCAAACCATCTCTTCTATACTTCGTTCTATCTCGTCAGTCCTAGTCCTAGCCACGAATCTGAACCTTTCGCCAGAATATAAAATTATGTTTCGACTGCTCATTACGTAGATTGTGCAGTAGAATATGCCCTGAACAGATCGGCTGGAGTTGCTCAGCCTTTGAGTTATAAAAATCAAATAAAAAAAAATATGCCTGTTGTTGAAAGTAGTCATAATTTTTGTCAGGGCACTCATTGACGGGAATACCGCCGATCTACTCTACACGAAATGTAGGTTCCGAATATCCCTGTACTGTGAGGTTTTAACCTTGCAACTGCATGGGTTCCTCCCACTTGCACTTTCGCTGGAATAAATCAGTAAAGTTCCGTGATGGAATATGAAGGTCGGGTACCACGAATATGCCCTATTATGGTTAAAAAGGCATGGTGATAGTGCAGTAATGCATTTGCGGAAGTCAGGTTATTTATGAATCTCTATAGCAGGGCTGGGGGTCTCTTTCCTTCGTAAAAGACAATAAGCCATTATTTGACTCGGAATGTATGATATCTGAATATCTATCACACAACTCAGGATAGAAAACAACCGCAGTGTATCAGTGTTCGCAAAATGAGGGCTTATTCTCAAACTTTATTTCTGAAAGTTCAAATATTACGGTGACGCGTGTCTTTTCAAAGTTGGAGCATCACCCCTGAGAAAGCTGAGTGGATTCTTTGATTTTGTCTGTATGAGCGTGTGAGTGTCGGCACGTGTGTTTCTGTTATTTTGACCTGTGAGTATAGAATTCAGAAGCTTCTATTATTTTTGGAATCCATTCGAAGAAATCCCCCTGCTCTCATCGCGAAAGAAAATTTATTATTTACTATCTGGTCTGCTGGTTTGCAGGGCCAGTGATGCGTCGAGGTGAAAATTTCACCTGTATCTTTTCACTTCGGTGAAGCTACCCGGTGGATATTTAATATCCACCGGGTAGCTTCACCGAAGTGAAAAGATACACGTTCGTAATTCCGAATGGAATGAATGGTTTACGTTTACACTCAAACGAATCAGAAAATTGTGTGATACTTGTGGGTAGAAAAGTCCAAGATGTGTTTCGTAAATCGAAATGCGTTATGTCGGTTCTCTCACCGTATTCGGTACTATTTTCAAGTGTTTATCTTATTATCAGTTCTAGGCTAATTCGCATGTATTTCGTTACGGCCAACGACTTCTTCTTACAACCAACTGATTGAATTTTACTTAAAAACTGTAACTTAAAACTTCTAACTTATCAGACTTTAAATATAAGGCCAAACTTACTCAAAATTCTAGATTTCAACGCCTACAATATTACCCGCACGAAATTTTATTTCGTTTTACGTTTATGCGCGGTGCGTCTTAATGAAAAATGAATGGTTCCGGGGGTAATAGCGTACGTGATAAGACGACTTTGCCGTTCGCTATTCTGTAAAAAGTAAGACATCAAACTTGATCAGGGCATGAAAAGTCATGATTTTCACTCATATTGAAGTTCAAAGGAAGGTCATTTTTAGTTTACAACTTTGTCACAACTGTTGTAAGGTCTTTACGGAATAATATATCGATGTACAGTACTTCGCTATCGTTCCAGACAAGACAAATACTTATTGGATTCATGCTCAACTACAAATTTGTTATTTCCGCTCCATCTAATGCATTATTTATACCAGTCACGCAATTCTTGCACTACTATATGCCCTACTCCAAAATCGAATATTTGAATCTGATAGTAGTGGGAAAAGGGCGATCTGATTTTTATACATTACCTAGCAAAAACGTAGCGTCTTTTCAATACAAACAGAGTACACTTATTTCGGCGGCGTTAGAAAAGGTTTGCAGTAGCGGGCAGTGAAAAATGATTCGGATAAGAAATCTGCACGTTGGAGTTCAAACTTAAATTTAGCATTCCAGCTGAAACTTTTTTTGATTATACAACTGAAAATCATAAATCATTTTGTATAAACATTTATGCTCCTATTTCTATGATATAATACTGCTCTGATGCCCATACAAAATTAGCTTGGGACGCCATGACAGGTGTTTAATGACTCGAGAAACATTAGCTTCACCTGTGCGATTCCATACTCCAGAAATAAATCCTCTAACACAGGTACGTACCAAGCCGTTATCCCTCATGTTGCTTGTTGCGCATGCATGCGCAGACTCCGTGATTTAAGTTGTCGAAAATAGAAGCGTAAGTGAAAGTTCGGAAGAGGCACTATTATTTAGAAAGAAAATAATAGAGGTTTTTGTGTGGGATATGCTAAACTTACCACACAGCGTCACCCATCATACACCAAAATGTGACGCAGAGATCAGCGATTGATAAATTGTAGAGGAGATTATAAATATGTCCCGTGTGTAGTTTCCGGGACTGGCGTATGTTGTACATTGTGGCAAAATTTCCGATAAGTGAGAAGAGCGCCATAACAGAAAGAACGGAGCCCTTGACCAACTCCGATGTGTTGAATGTGGGGGCGTGGTTAAGGCAAGTAATATTTTTGAATGCCGCATCAGACTCCAGGATACTGATGAAATTGTCTCCCATCGCCTCCACGCATTCTTCAACTGGGAGTAAAATACCCTGCGGATTTAAAAAATCAAGGAATTGTTCATTGAACTGGGATATAAAACTAATCTTAAGATTGATACGCTAGCACCGTCCTACAAGAACGACATAACGACATTTTCTAGGCCCCCATAAAGCCACGGAGAGTGACGGAAAAGCTGAAATATAATTTTTATGCAGAAGTTTAGATCAACGAATGATTATATTTAAATGTCTCTGATTGATATTCCTAGCGGCGCAGGTGTATTTTCGAAATTGAAAAAGTGAGAAATCGGGATTTTTGTGCCGTATTGTTAGGTGTCAAAATTGAAAATTTTGATTGAAATTACTGAAAAATATGATTTCAACTTCAATATAGTTTTAGTATAATTTTTCGTAATCGGTAAAAGTTTATTTTATTCTTTATTTAGCGCTTGGAGCGGGATTATCGAAATATAAAGAAAGTAGTTTTCACCGCACCGGTTGTGAACTATACCTTAAGAATTCCGAGAATGCAGCCGGAAGAAACGATAGTGTAAATATATTTTAACCACAGAACTCATCTTTATTCGCACTTTTTTGCAGTGCACAATGCACCAGTGTCGCTATACGTATCGGGCATTGGAGACTGGAGTGGAATAATCGTTGAGTCCTGAAAATTCTATAGACTCGAACTTCCAAGGACGTATTTATCCTTGAATCAGCCGCGAAGAATTTTGAATTTGAAAGTTCGCTGAGTCACACTTTTTTGTAGCAGTTTTTTTTATAATAGGATTTTATGGGTTAAAAAATTGGTGAAAAGTTTTCCAGTTAATTTGCAGTGTTACAAAAAATATTTACGAGAGCCGAAGATGAAGTGAAGCTAACAAGGGAACCTTTCGTGTTCGTCGAATTTCAACCTGAAAATTTTTCTGCAAGTTCATTCACTTACTCTAACATATTGTGTGAAATATCTCGGGCTAGTTTTGCCGCAAAATGCTTTAAGTGACCTTCAGAGGTCAAAATGTAATGTACATATATACATAGATGGGGGTTTGAAAAATCATTCCCGCAAAAGGCCTCACTTTCAACACATACAAATGAGGCCTTTATTCGGAATGGTTTTTCAAATCCCCATCTATATACATTACATCTTGACCTCTGGAGGTCACTTATAGCATTTTGCGGCAAAACTAGCGCGAGATATTTCACACGCTATGTTAGAAAGATTGTATGAACTTGCAGAAAAATTTTCAGGTCGAAATTTGACGAACACTTGTGTTGTGGTTAATTTATTTTAGAAAAATAACCAAAAAAGGTATGATGCTCCGAGTAGGAATCGAAGCCAGGACATCACTTTTACGCGCCAAGAATGCTGGATGCGCAGTAGTAAAAGTTCGAGTCTATAGTCCAAGAAGAAATGTACAAATTCTCAGACCTCGTTCGGATTTGCTCTTTTTTGCGAGACTGCGATGAACGTAATACATGCTGACTAATATGTATTGTCGCCATCGTATCTCTGGATCTACAATAGCTACAGCCAAGTGGTATAGTTCGTTCGAAAGATCAACTCAAATTGGATCTCAGGAGCAATTTTCAGCTCAGTCAGAAATCTTATTCGCGCGCGAGCGAAAATAAAAAAAATCACGTTTTTGACTTCTTCCAGCCGTTTTTTCATGCTTTCCGGCAAGAAAAACCGTGGAAACTTCAAAATTTCGAGTGATCAACTTCAACATCACATTCACATGCCTTTCATGAAAATTTAAAGCCACGGCGCACGGGTCGACAATTTCTGAACAGGTTGGGTTTTCCGAACGAAATTCGTGCGTTTTCGGAAAGTGAGATTTTGAGATTATAACCAACATGCTCAGAAATGATCGAACCTTGGCTTAAAATTTTCACAGAGGACACAGGAATGTGGTGGTGAAGTTGGTTCATCGAAATATTGAAGTTTTCATGGCTAGGCTGAAACGCATAAGAAAACGGCGGTAAAACTTCAAAAACGTTTATTTTTCGCCCGCGCACTGCGCGGGAACCTGCTTTCAGACTGACTTGATATGTGCTGTCTGAGATCCCATTTGAGCTGATCTTTCCAACGAGCTATCGCTGTTGGTTGTAGCTATTGTATGTATATCCTGAGATACTGTGGCGACAATACATGTTAGTCACCCTGTACAAGCCCTTGATTTAATGTATGGTAATTTCAATTTGAATATTCTAGATATTGCACTAATACGTAAATCGGAACCCAACCCAAGATATATGTACGGAATTCGGCGAATAGTAATAACGACGGCTTCTTCTATTATAGGTTTTATACTTAAACCGATAAGGAATGTCCTTTTCAATAGGAAACTACATTATTGAATAGTTGATGAAACGAAAAGCAAAACTTTCATGCAGGTAATTCAAATTTCCTGTTTACGTCGGCCTGAATAAAAATATATTTTACTATTATTGAAAAGTCTTTCGGGCGAGAACCGAAATGATCGAGGCGGGACTGGCTCTTAAATTCACGACAGAGTAAAAGCTTACTTTTTTGTAGTCCACCATTCGGTACACGATTCTCTCTTATAAATCACGTTAAAGGAGTACAAATACATTCGGAAACATTTTATAAGAATATTTTGCATATGACTTTTTGCAGACACTTAACATTATTCATGTGGAAATAGAATTTGAAGCGCACGCATATTTTTTATTTGAATGACCTACATAACTTGAAATCCAAATTAGGTGAACTAGACGTTTGCCATATAGATTTTCAAATACCATTTCTAGAGTTTATAAAATTAGTTGAACGCATTTATAGTAATCGAATGTTCCGAAAGTCCGAAGAAATAAGTAAGTTCAATAATTGAGAGTAGGTACGGGTTATTAGAAACGCGATGTCTTAGCATTTCTTATCTAAATCAATATGCACGGCAGTATTAACCAGTATTAACGTTTTTACTTTGAAACTGAATAATATTAAGTGAGAACGAGCAGCAATCAAAGATTAAATGCTAAACTTCATTGTGATAATATTTAAGAACCACATCACGTTGGCGTACAGCCTGAAGATCAACTCAAAAATGGAACAATGGCTTTAGAAGCCTGAACCGATAGACGGATTGGCTATATGGGTTGGCAATCTAAATGACGTCGAAGACTGATATTTTGCGCATAGTGAAAGTGATTAACTAAACCATCTAACACTTCTACTTCGAAAATCAATTGTGTCCACCGAGTTAAGACGGCGCCCATGCATGTTATGAGATTACGCCTCCAAATTGCTGCCCTAAAAGTGGTTGAAAAGTGCATGTAAAATCTAGATTCTTTGACCTTACTCCATGATCAATGGAAGATACAAAATGCAATGCGACATACGGCACACATGTCATGCTAAGTGCGCCCGAAGGAACAAATTGTTTGTCAAACCAAGTCTAATGTCGTTAGTCAGTTGCTATCGCATACTTTCTAAAGAAAGTCTTGCGTTATATGGAATATATGAATATGGAGAATGGAGATGTACACTAGTAAATCCGGCAAATGCAACTTGTTTGATCTTGACTAAATTCAACGGATAGACTCATTCAAGCCAGGCAGAGCGAGGTAAAACGCGAAATTCAAAAGGTCGGTAGTAATTACCAAAGTTGTCTGATGTCGTTTGCCTGTTGCACACGGGAAGAAAGTTCCGTGGAAGATTAGAATATTCGAGAACTGCAAAGGAAAGTTTGAAAGCGCAGGGTGGTCTATAACTATTTGACTCTCGTCACTGCCACAACTTGGGCTATTGTTGGACGAAGTATGCCGAAATTAAAGGGATTCTTACCAGGTTTGTACGCAACGCCACGTACAATTCCCATAATTGCATGTGCTCGACAAATATGGAGATGTGCACTGGTTAGTCCGGTATCCTGCACATGCCATTTAGTTGGATCCTCTTTAGGTGAATTCAACGGGTAGATTCATAACTCTAGGCTATTAATTGAGTACGCAGCAAAGTTTGAAATTGTGAAAGTTCACACAATACTCAAGGCGGGGTTTCTCCATAAAGGGATTCCGTAATTAATTAAACATCCGGAGTCATCATGATCTGTAATTAAGATTGACTCCTATTTCAGCGGACCGGTTGGGCACGGATAAGGAATACTAAAATATGATCAAATAAAAACTTTGCGGAATGTGGAGTGACTGGACTGGACTAGATTGGACTACTTCATCGAATTTGGTTTTAAAAACTATAAATCCACACGAATGAGCTACAACTAGAATTGTGTGTTCGAACCTTCTCCCGACTAATTATTGAGAGAGCTTTTTTGAATGGGAATTTTTAAACATCGATCTTATATATGTAAAAGTAAACATACAAGGTGATTCAAAAGAAAAGTCCTATCTCGGATCATTTCTTTGAACGCACGTAGAATCTTGACAAAATTAATTTAAAAATCCAAAAATTTTAGAACACGTAACCTAGTTACCTGGTAGATATTCCACCAGATTCTTAGGCGCCTTGGACTCGGTCCAAAGAAGGTCGGGTCAAGTAAATTTCATGTGTTGGTTACTAGACGAATTAAAGTATCCCGATCCTATGCAATTGGGATTTTACATACTGGATATTGTAGAATGGACTAAAAAAATAGCACAAGTTTATACTCTCGAAAACCTTCAGTTTCTGTTTGGATCTTTTGTGTGTATTAGTTTCGGTTTCTAGCCAGAACTGGTGTATCTGGCCAGAGAGTCGAAAACCCGTAATGTGCGTACTGGTAGCATATTCCCGTACCCTAGGTGGTTGACTCAGAAGTTTTAGCCGCGTCGCGTGAAACTAGCTTGTGGGGGTGGGCAGGACGTGACTTTTATTTCGTGGACGGATATAAGAGGCCAGAATGTCTGTAGCGTGTATGAGGGCATGCTGTCTCAGTGGTGTGAGCGCTGGACTCTCAGCATGGCTTTGGTTGTTGGTTATTGTAGATTTTCTTTTGCGTTGCTGGCAAGTTTTCTGTGATCCCATCTTTGAACGGTTTTTTCGTTCACAGTCAAAAGTTTACTGATGGGCAGGGGGATTTGCAAGATCTACCAAATTGAGATACTTCATTCGGTTCCGCGAGTACCCCTTGAGAGCAATGCGATTGGCTTAATTTTGAGCTCACCTTTATGAAAATCCGACAACGGAAACTTAAAAAATTATGAATTTGAAATTCGGGCGCGCCGCTTAGCCCATAGCCCCCTTTTTTTCGAAACGCCGTGTAGGAAAACTACATTGATAGTGCTATAGCATGGGACCAATGGAGAACAAACTAACTAAAAATATTCGAATCTGCCGTGCTAGTTAATCTACGAATTATATATTTAATGGAGGAAATGATCCCGAAGGTCAGACTGTGACCTTGTCATACTGCTAATGTGGTCTTACTATTACCTGATACATCTGTGCCACTATCGATTAATGAAACTTAAGGTTCGCCCTCTTATCTCATAATTGATTTGCGTTTAGACAAATACTCCGAAAACTCATTACGCTTGTTTTCTGAAAGTCCAGAAATGGTTGTGTGGTTCAAATCGCATTCGTCTCTCATGTCATCAATCTATTTACTCCTTTAAAACATGTGAATGGGTATTTCACATCGTAACTATGTTGAGTTTATATACGTAAGTCATCAAATGTATAGTTTCCTTTCGCAGTATGATATTGAAGACTTCACACGTAAGTATTAAATAATTCGTAAATCGAATGAGCTTAATGTAATTACTAAAGTAGTCATGCTAGCACAACCATGATCATATTATAATTTTACGTGTCTGGCTGTCAGTATGAAGTCTTCCGCTATGTCGTCAAACTGACAAGGGAAGCTCATATCATGAGGGTTTAACCTCCTAGACCCGTCATTCACTTTTTCACACAATTTGGGATCCCCTGACCTGAAAAAAGTTAAAAGTCTTTTGCACAAATGAAGTACTTTTTTTTGGTTCATCTCCGAAAATTTGGTAAAAAAATCCTGAGGACACCCCTGTGAAAATTTCCAAATCGTAAGTTAAAATGCATGAAGTTACCGGCAATTTCATTTCGCGTCAATGTTGAGAGATGTCCAATGATGCATTACAGAAAATTTTAAAAAAGTACACAATAATTTTTTTTCGTCAAAATTTTGAGTTCCCTTATGTTCTTTGATATATCTAATCGAAATCTTGATGAAAAAAATTATTTTGAATTTTTTAATCTGTAATGCATCTTACTGGGCATCTCTCAGCATTGAGACGAAATGAAAAATGCCGGAAACAGCATGTATTTCAACTCACGATTTGGAAATTTTCACAGGGGTGACATAAAAAAATTTTGGACGAAATTTACAGAGATGGACCGAAAAGAAATACTTCATTTGTGGAGAAGACTTTTAACTTTTTTCAGGTTAGGGGATCCCAGATGGTGTGAAAAAGTGAATGGCGGGTCTAGGTTAGACCCTCATGTCATAAGCTCAAGCGATCGAATCGAGATACACTAGGAGAAGATACTCAAGAAGACAAGGAAGAAGATTTGTTCTATTTACCTTAAACCAAGAAATCGAAAATTCTGTAATAGAAATAATTAATTGCTACACATTTCCGGCCTGTCAGATTTTGCTCCTTTCATATTTTGAGGTTTAATTACGTCTGTGAGTTTGCTTGGAAGACAGAATTACCAGTCTGCTTTATGCAAGAACGAGTCCGGATTAAGACTACGTGGTAAGCAGTACGAGTACCGTATCTTAGAGTATGACAGGCCTGGATTATAGCAATGTGTCTTTTTGCTACCAGGCAATTTCCGGTTTTGCAAATTATTTCCGAGCTCTCGAAACCTAATCCGGCCAGGAAGAAAATATTTTGAACTTCATAATCCCTTGGGTCATACTCATGGATCTCCTTCTTTTTCGAAAGGTATTCGGATGTTTCAGATACCCTGTACTTTTGCCACTATGTTACCCAACACGATAGTTGCTGCGAAGCAGAGCGAGGCAAATACATACACAACATAACATGAAGCAACAAAGTAGTTGACCTCTTTGAAGCAACAAGTACGGATGTGCCCTGAAGATTAAACGTTCACCATAGAGAAGAAGAATGTTATTATTTATTTATTCATTTTGACGTTTATGTACATATATAAAATCAAAGAGCTGTATAAAGATATTCGTCAGTACAGAGCCTAATTCATAGATACTTAACTGCTATAACGTATCCCGGATAACCTAAGATTAACCTCACCTTAATCTAAAAAGGAGATAAACATGCAATTGAAGCAATTTTTACACTTCTCAGAAGACACAAACATGATCGCCATTATGGTGCTTGTACAAATATACTACGTCGTACTGACTATTTGAGAGAATTTAAAATATTCACCATTATCTCTCATCATTAGCGGGCTACAGTAGTTGCGGAACTGTTACTAATTCGGGAATCTAATCCTGCAAGAAATTGAAATCACGTTACATTGTTTTAGGTAGAATGTCCAGTACTCTACTGACTGCAGTGCGCTAATCTCAAGGAGCTGAATAGATTTATTCTACCAATATTTTCTCCATAAGATAACAAGTTCAAATTTAATGAGATTTTCCAAGTGGGTTAGCTTGACAAAACTAAGTATCTAGTCCGGAATATGCGCAAGTTGAAAACTGATGCGAATTTTATTCTCCGGGTAATCAGTGGATATAAGAATCTACATATTTGGTTGCTCGTTATTCCCAACGGGATAAAATTTCGTTATTGCACAAAAGTTTTTGAGAGATGCACTATGCACTATGTATCTTACAACTTTATACATAATATAAAAGATTTCTGACTCTGACACTGCTACTGCTTGAGACGTTTGCGGTGCTGTGCTCAAGTATTCAGCGAAGCGATTTTCCGTGACGTTAGTAAGGAATTTGAATAAGAATAAATCCTCTAATAGAATTGCCTGACAAAAACTATTCGGTTGATCCAAGCTCGGAACGTATAAAACGTTGTTCGACACGACATAAGTTCCACCGAAATAAAATCAAAGATACGCATAGTCCACAAATATCGTCTGTCGCAAAAATAAGGATACCCCCCTTGTTTATGATTTCCTGTAAACGAGTTGAGAAATTATGTTAATGTCACGTAATTTAATTGAATAGCACAATGTGACGGTGAGCTACTGAATTGGTTCGAATGGCAGTAACATACATAACTTTTACGTTCTTCTGGAGCCAACAATGGGGGGGGGGGGGTACTTTTTGCGACGCACGGTGCATTGCTCGGATAAATGAAAATATTATGTAATATAAAAATAGCCAAAAGCTTTAACTAATTGTTTTTCAAGTTCATTGGAAACTAGTTCTCTCCTGAAGATGACCTGATTGTCGAAATTAAATGTTTCCAAAGAGATTGATTAAAAATCTGGTAGAGTAAACCCAACGTAAATTTGTGATTTTTACGTTGTTTTGTGAGCAATCACAGAATTTGATATCGAGTTTGATTGAATTCCTTTCCTGGAATTGTCAAGGGGTGTGGATACTATTTCCACTCGAGAAAGCAAGCGACGGGACGAGGTTATTCTTTTTCGCGGAATTTAGGACATGGATAATCTCTCATAACTGTCGTTATCAGATTTGATCCGAGCTCTCTACAAGAAAGTTGGTTTAAGCTTAAGAAAGAGTTGTCTGCTCCAAATCCATAAAGTTGAAACTTAAAATTAAATTGTTCTAGTCAGACCAGATACGTTTGTGTAGGAGTTTTGAGTAATAATAATAATAATAATAATAATGTAGGTTTTATTGTCCGATTCAGCCGTAACCCTTACAGACATTCATATTTCACTT
>JAQFYE010004987.1:0-12555 GCA_034694305.1 Protaphorura glebata
GCAGCTATAATTCATTAATTTTCTTTAATGTATTGTTGACTTGGTTAGACACTGAAATAAAACCCAACTTGAAACTTAAAACTTGAAACTTTCTGTTTTAATTTTTCCGCACTGAACAGCATCGAGGAGACTTGAGTGGAGACGGAGGGAAAAGTTCTCACCTTGCCCTTGCGAAGCACGGGAAATTCCACAATACCAAAACAGCCGAAACTTCCAGAATTCAACACAAAATTGACCTTTTGATGACCTCATCGGGCGCATGAGATGAAGTTACCGAGCATCCAGATTTGAGATCGCATTTTGGTTCGATTGGTATGTGTTCTAAAGTACCCGCCCTGGTGTTCCGCTCGTCAACCATCACTGGATTACTTCATGGTGTCTAATTTGAGAACTAGTGCTAATCAATTTGGTTTTAAGAAGAAAGTCGGTACCAAACTGCAATATACACAACGAAACATATTATAGCTCATTTTGAAAAGAACAACACCGCTAAATACGCATGTTTCCTACATGCGTTACGGGCGTCAGATAAACTATCCAATGTATTTCTCTGAGAAAGTTTGAAAGCCCGTAAACTTTGAGTCTCTAAACCTGACTTTCTTATTTTAACAGCAAACATTACCTCATCAAATGGGTAATTGTAATTTTGCAATGAATCAGAAATTCACTCTGAGAACTGGCGTGCGTCAGGGACCTATTTTCCTCCGTATTTCTTTGCAGAATGCACGGAAGAATTGAGTAGGCATAGTAGGCAATCACTGAATGGAAATTGGGACGTTAACATGCTAATCTCACTATCAATCATGTTTTCTATGTGAATGATATTTTTATGCTGACAACTTCTGTTTATGTTCTAAATATATTGCCATAAATTTGTGCACCTTACGCAGTTAGCCATAGGTTGGAATCGAACGCAACCGAGACCCAATGACAGTATTGTACTTATAAATTTCTATTCCATCAATATGTGTCTAATAAAGCTATCATTATAGTCATATACTTGTGTGTCAAATGTTAACAATTTAGATACCTAGGATATGATTCTCATTGACTAGGGGTTAAAGTGTTTCAGTGAAGTGATATAATTGATGTCATTTGATTACGTACGACAAACAACTATGATTCCCACTATCAAACGATGGGAATCATCTACATTTCAGATTGCCATTAGACGTCCAACTTGGAAGTGTATCGGTGGTCTAGGTGTGTGCTTGCGTAATAGTGACTTTAATAATCTTTGAATATATCTTAGGTTACATATTCTTAAAGTATCTTTTTACGTTACTTTGGAGTTATCTGTAAATTAGGCTCTGTACCGAAGAATATCTCTTGCAGTCCAATGATTTGAAATATACGCATAAATAAATAAATAACTATCTGAAAAAGCAGAACCGTTTCTCCTACATTTTTAAAAATATAGAAAGTCGTTGTAATTTCTGGATCGTCTCTATCTTCTCCCATTACTTCAATTGGTAAATGATTATTCATTTCCGAAACACACTTGGAAATCCACAAACTATTTTGGCAGGTTGAAGAAAATGTTGTCCACTGGGGAATGTACACTTTTAATGTACCTGCAGTACCTGATTCAATTAAATTTTGTTTGGTTACAAATTGAGGCGTCGAAATATTGCTAGCACAATGACCCAAGGACAAGAAACGCAGTATTCAAAAATTACATCGGCAATCATTTGAGCCGAAGCATTCGTAGTATAGATGTTGCTGCACGTGTGCCACAAGAAAACGTGAAAGCTGAGTTTTTGGAATCTTTTACGATCGGCTTGGTCTTCAGACTGAAGCAGTACGTATTTTTACTTATCCGTACAACCCTGCGTAGAATTTTGAACACAGATTAAAGATTCTAATCTGAAATCAGTTTTCTTGGGATATAATGTTGTTCAGAGAAAATCAGGACGACAATTAAAAATTGCTCCCCGTGTGAGTGCGTCTTCTCAGACCAATTACAAATATAGAGCGATTTGTCACATCTACCAGCTAATATTAAATCAATCCAAGGCACGGAGCCGACGAAGGACGGACTGAGAATATATAGAGTTTGGGTGTACAACAAATGTCTAAAATATATTTCAGATTGCCATATTTGATATTCGATGTGAATTATTCGATTAGTATATTACGATGTTCTCAGAGATTCTAGCGTAATAAGTTTATTGTTTCAATGACAGAACTATCAGCATTTGTTAAAACGACACTGACGTTAGCCTTTCGGCTCATATTTCAGCTGTATAAGTTAAAGGAATATTATTACAAAATAGTCGAAAGTTAAAAAATGGTTTTAGGATTTTGAATATTTTTTCATGAAATTAATTTATGATTTTAATGCCGAGATTAAGAATTGTAGAGATGACTTTTTAATATTTGGGAGGAGCCCTTTAATTGTAATAATGGCAACGTCGATAGAAAAGTTGTTTCGGTAAATGAAACTTTTCACGGAAATCTTAAAAGAAAGCGGTTATGGTGCCTTTAACTTCAATCAATGTGCCCCAAAATGTACAAGCTAACTCGAATACTACATTCAGCACGTATTGAAGTCGATTTCGGAGATAATAGTCGCAAAGTTATGTCTGCGAGAGACCGACAAAGTTTTTATCCGCCACGACGCAGCTTCATCACAAACATCCGGAAGATCCCCCCGCTATGCAAAAGATTTGAGGTCAAAACTCGGAAAAACCATCGATCCAAAGGCAGACATCGCTGTCATTGATTGACATCAGTCCCTCGGACTTCTTTGAATTCGGTTTCCTAAAACAGAAGCTCATGTACCGGCAGGCATCGACACAAGATTATGTGTGCGAATTATCGAAAGCGGCTTGGAAAAGTGTTTTCATAGAAACATTGGGGGAAGGGTTTGATAATTGAAAACTTCCAACTTTTTTTCATGAACTGTAATGGTAATGTTATGGCTGAATATGTTCTAAGTTGCGAGGTATGAGTAAGAATGGAGAACCATTCGAAAATGACCACACAGAAGGAAAGACACAATGTACATCAAGGTTATCGTCTGTTTGTCTAACAAATGACCCCCCAAGATTTTTTACGGACAGGTATAGTGGCTTCTTCCACTACTATGTATTCTTATGTGACAATAAAGTATTTACGACATGCATTTTATCAGTGCCGATCATACTTTGTGCAATTACTAAATTTCCATGGTCTCCACAGGTATTATAAATTTTAACCGTGACCTAGACGGTTCACAATCCGCATTCGGGGATAGAACTAAAAAATACGTCGGAGAAAGCATTTTATTTGTGCTGCACACTTTATTAAAAATTTAGTAGCCTTCCTTAGGACTCGGGACACGGAATATTTCTGAAATTATTTTAATAGCACCATCAGTTCATAATTCATTTCTTCTGGAAAGCCACAAAACGTTAACATTATAAATTCATATCTCAACTTCTCTCCACTATGTATTGGAACGGAGTTTTCCGGCTTTATATTTGGGTATTAGTCTTCAAAAAATCAAAAAACGATCAAATTATTCCTAGAAAGTAGATGTGAAGGAGAAAATATTTTCTATGAGCAGCAATGAAGACGTAATTACAAATTTATTGCAGAACTCTCTTTTCCACAACTCAATCCATGTAGTGTCTCAATAATTCGACCAATAGCACCATTAAGTCATATTTTCTCTAAACAAGCACTCAACATTATAAATTCATATCTAAACTTATCAGCACTATTACAATGGAGTTTTGCGGCTTTATATTTGAGTAGCAATCTTACAATATTTATAGCGATGCTGATTCTTTTGACGTTTCAACAAATTCGGTGAAGAGTATTCCCGAAAAAAAAATTCCGAATATTAACTTCAATGTGGGAACTTGTCAGTGTTAGTTTTGCAATACAATTTGCAAGAAAATAGTTTTTACCGTAATCGGAAATGTAGCAAACAATAACTACTAGACTTTTATTAATATACCTTATATTCAGTGCTACAAGTAAATTACCAAAATACACGCAATTATTATAAATTTATGTGTCACCTACGCGGCGGCTAAGAGTCCACATACACGGAAGTAAATAAGACGGAGAAAATATTTACTATGCACATTAATGTACATCTGATAATTCATTTATCGCAGAACTGCCATTGCCAGGACCGCGGATTATAACATGTAGTGTCTACACGCCATATTTAGTAGCATGGTTAGAAATCATATTCAAACTATTATGGACATGCACACCACATTACATATTAATCTCTGAGCTTATACGTCCAGTATTGGATTGGTCCCAGCACTTTCTGACTATTGAGTATAATCACCCGTTACTGGAAAAATTCCTTTGTCAATCGAATGACTTTAAACAAAGTGTTTCACTCGCACACAAATCAGTGCAAAAGCAGTTTTGAAGTCAATTCTGACAATGAATTCTGAAAATATGAAGAAACACAATACATTTGAAGACCGCTTGTCCAGGTAATTGAATTTGTGACGTGGAAAATCTTCCCGATATTTATAAAGTACTATCTAAATAGTTTTCACCAAGCGAATCACAAGACACAAGTTTAGCTAACGGGAATTACCCCTCAAACAATGTATGCGAGAATATGAAAAGTTATTTTGTGAAGAATTTCGCGAGGAAAAAAGTCATCAATCCTCAAAACATGGCTGGTAGTCGGATTTTTTTTCCGATTCCGATTACTTTTCCGATTATTAAATTATTTCGATTCCGATTATAAATTCCGATTCCGATTATTTTAGAATTTTGATTCCAATTTTTAATTTCGATTCCGATTATTTTAGAATTTCGATTCCGATTTTCGATTCCGATTCCGATTATTTTGAAAAATCGATTCCAATTCTAATTCCGATTCCGATTATCCTAAAAATTTTGATTATTTTCCGATTCCAATTCTACTTCCGATTCCGACTACGACACCTAACATTCAAAAACGTCGGATTTGCACTGATTGTGAACGCAAGAACAAAATATTCCCACACTTTTGCCCGATTTGACTACTTTGACTGCAAATTTGCGCTATTGGAATCGAAATCGTAAAAGCACAAATAAATACGAATTTCGATTCCGATTCCAATTATTTTAGAATTTTGATTCCTATTTTCGATTCCGATTCCGATTATTTTAGAATTTTGATTCCGATTCCGATTATTTCAGAATTTTGATTCCGATTCTAATTCCGATCCCGATTATCATAAAAATTTCGATTATTTTTCGATTACCATTCCGATTCCGATTGCGATTACCAGCCCTGCCTCAAAATCGGATTTCTCGCTGCACTTTCGACTTTATAATTAGTGAAAGTGTTCAGGAAATGGCATACAAAAATTACGTTTAACAATAGGCAGACGAAGCAATTGTGTTAGTTTGTAGTCTACATTCCTGAAAAGATTTGAGATCATTCCAGTCTAATTCGCAGCATCAATATTATACAAATTTGCCGACAGTGATCCACCGGAACACTTTAAAAAGTCAACTTTCACTTCACGCGTCCGTTTATGTTAAACAGAATGTAAAACTCCAGAACAAAACTCATCACAAAGAACATCAAAGTAAGGTTATCAGGTTCCGGAAAATTTAGTAAATTAACCTTTGCAGTTGGCAAACGACATGCGCGGATGGAACGTAAGAAATTCGTCGGAATTTAGCTGTATTTTATTTGTCCTTTCCAGCTGATTATAAATTTAGTGGAGAACTGTTTTAGTATTCACAGAACTCCGGACGAAAATATATATTGTTTCAAAAATCCATTCAATAACACCATAAAAACACTTTATTTTTGTGGGCAACCACACAACATTACGAATTCATCTCTGACCATGTCTTCACTATTTTAATGGGACTGACACCGTCACCGTACATAACTACGAGGCGTCGCTGATAGATATTTCGACAATAAGTAGCAGTGTCACTGATTGCTCTTTCGACCCCAAGTGACAATCGACTGAAATGGCGGCGTTCAAGCCACCGTCCAGTTGTGAGTTCCAATGCATCCCCTGTGACGTGTTCTAATAATATTATATTTCATTTGTAGATTTAGTAAAATCAAGTGGTTGCACCTAGTCACAATATGCTACACACATTCAGGATATATAACTTTTTGCACACCATTCAAATGGAATTTCAAGAGTGGACATGTCGACATTGTTATGTCAAAATGGCACACTGGAATCCGTATATTCCTGCAAATTCTTGTTATCATAGCCACGTCATCTCACGTCTATACAATTAGTCGAGACCTCGCAGAAGAAAGAGTAGAATTGGCAAAATTCTCCACTCTGTACCGCCTTGCCGCTGCTCTTATTTGTGGATCCCTTGTACTTTTACAAATCCACACATCAAGAAGAGCCTACGAAGTCAAAGAATTCTCGAATGATGCTCTCAAATATTTGAATGTCATGGAGAAACATGGAGTCATTGATTATCCGAAGAAATTTGACAGGATGTGTGCAATTGTCCTACTGACATTGCTTCTCTTGGTTTATGGAACAGGGGGTGTTGGAATGATTATGTACTGGGTCAAATGTCAAACACATCTTCTCAACAGCGTTCTCCCTGTTTGTCAGGAAAGAGTAACCGAAGTTGGGACGACCGTCATAACTCATAAATCACTCGAGTGGACAATTCTCTACTCCGGGATTTATATCATTATTGGAATGCAACATGCGGGTGCAATTCTGTCGTATATTGCCATGATCACATCGTCAGTTATGGGGTGCAGCGTTGTTTTGCAGAAAATGAGGTATGTGATTGTACTTGAAATCTGGATAATTTGATTAATTCTGTCCTGAGTGAGCTAGGCAGTCTTCGAAATAGCCCGACTTTGTTTTTTTACATCAATTTATCTTGCTTAACATAATTTCTATAGTTTAAAATTAATGGTACCTTCCACAAATATTTTTCTAGTGAAGCATCAACCAAGCCAAGGCGCAATCCTTTCGTTAAGGAAAGCATTTTACTTCTGCACTACAGATGTCTACAAATGTTATTTACGAGAATCAACATCACTCTTGGAAAATACATGTTTCCATACGGCATTCTGGTTCTCATGATCGTACTCGTCCTTTTCAATTTTGCGATCATAATACTTCCATTTCAAATTTATTTCCTTATGTTCCTTCCAATATATTTCACAATCATCATTTTCTCCGCCACAATCATCCGCCGAGGAGTTTTCTTCTCTGACCTGTCTAAAGAAATCATCGATGGAAGAAAGGCTGACTGCCGTTCTCAAAAAGGGTGTTTTGCCTTACAGTTAAGATCCTGTCCTCCGCTTCGACTTGACTGCGGCGGATTCTTTTATTTGGAAAAAATGACTTTATTCGAAATACTTGGCGCAGTCATCGATTACACTGCAGAGCTGCTTATCACATATTCAACTGCATAAAGACCACTACTTATGTGTTATGGGGAACGGTGCTTTCGTTCGATACAAAAAAGCGACAAGACTGGAAATAGCAACGGCCAACACCAACAAAGTGGGCAACCTCCTTTTACCTAGGTAAAATGAGTAAAAGTAGAGTCTAAAATATAGTAGCTGATTTAGGTTAAAGAATTTAAGATCAATGGTTTAAATTTATCCCGTTGACGACTGCATTTCCTACAATGCTGTTGCATATGCTTAACGTATAGCAGGCATGATATAGGTCCAACTCTCCCAATTAACGGTTGCAGAATTCTGGAATTACGACGTGCTGCCTAGATTTCACGATCACATCTATGCCAGTCTGCTTCTTATGAAATCTATATAGACACATATTAATTTTGTAAATAGTATTATTAACGTCGAATAAATTGATGTACATCTCTTAACGAATGTGGTCATCCCCATCCCTACAACCAGTCACTACATCCTATGAACCAATCCCCACACCTCTCGTTAAATACTTTCTGCCACGGGACGTCATCCAGTAGTGGCGTGGCTGACTCCGGATTGCTTTGTAATCCATAAATTGCGCGCTCTCGTCTTCCATCGGAATGTAATGAAATTCATCGGAATTGTCGATTTTAGTATCAACTTATGTACTATCCCTATGCTAGAGATGTACCAAATACTGCTATTCGGCAAACACGCACCGCAAGGTAAGCACGGACCGAATATTCGGCCCGTTTTGCATGTAGGGTGTCTATGTAAAGCTCTCAAGTCAGAATTCCAAATTAAGCACTTAGGAGTGCGCGCCACGCACTAGAGAGGTTGGTGGAAGATAATGGCGCTTAGGCATCCACACACACACAATAATGTACCCCAATGCCTGACTAACTTGCAAACTACCATATTGATCCAACATACACTGTCTGTCGTCGACGCCACTGAGAATGTGACCAAAGTTAATCGAATTAACGGCCCTCTATGCACAGTGTACACAAAAGAGACAAAAAGAGATTACGGCGACATGGCGAGCAAATTTTCTCCAAAGCTGGAGCAGGAGATTGACTACTGGACTACTCCTTTCCAGTACGTATATTCCAGCTGTTATGTTTGTTTCCTTCACCGCAATTTGAAAGGCACAGAATTTGAGTACTAACTCTTAATTCACATAGCAAATACGTGCAAGTATTTATTTTTACTCCGCAAATTTTAAGAATTGACTTTTAAATATATATTTGACCTTGTCGTCAACAACAGCAGGCAAACAATTTGATAATAAATTGACCTGTAATGAGCACACTAGCACACGCAATTTCCATTATCCATCCATCCATTATCCATCCATCATTTCCATCGACACAGTGTTGTCTATTCGGCTGAATATTCTGCCACGAAACCGAACATTCGGTTCGGCCCGGTACATATCCACCGTTTTACTTCTCCTATCGATTTCTACGATTGGAAACATAAGTATTGTAGACGGGTCACCATTAACAGAACACTGCCTTACTTCATGTATTAACTTCGCCTAATAGAAACTGGCTTCGAATGAACCCCAGTATCTAATAGAGACCGGCCACTAATAGGGTTACGCATAAATTAACTCCCAACGAGCAATTCCTGGCATTTCATATGAATTTTGTCATCTTGCGTTCCGTCAAGAGCGGCTAGTTCCACGTCGGCCTAGAACGGCTATTTCCATAATAAATCGGTCGGTTTTTTAGTACTCATTAAGTCTTCAAAGAGCATTTTTGCAATAACAGCACCCATTACCACTCCTTCCAATAGCTATACTTATTTCTCGAATTGCTTTCTTCTATTGGAGACCGGCTTCTTATGGAGACGGGTTTCGAATGGAGACGAGACTTCTAATGGAGGTCGCCGCTATTGGAGACCGACTTCTATTGAGAATTATCAAAAATAGTACCGACTTCTATTGGAGACCAGTCTCTATTAAGTTCCATAATAGTGGAACTCATACATTTCATTATTATTGCATTATCATATTTAATGCATTAAATAAAGATTCATGATTTCCACAGGCATTATAAATTTAACTGTGACCTGGAACGTTAATAATACGCATGCGCGGATAGAACCAAAAATACGTCGAAGAAAGTATTTTAGTTTTACTGCACACTTGATTATCAATTCATTGCTTAAATGTTTTCCTATGACTCGGGGCATAATGATTCATTTAATGACATGAATAATTCACATTGTATTTCTTCTGGACAACCACAAAAGGTATTTCTTAGTTTTACGGCTTTATACTTGGGTATTGCTCTTACAGTATTCCTACGAATCCTAATCCCACAATTCCCTGGCCATTCGAAATTACTATTGTCATCCAACCAGAAACAAGTATTATAAATTTATGTGTGACCTGGACGGTTAAAAATCCACATCCGCGGAACCAAATACGACGCCGAGAATGTTTGGTAGGGGTAGAAACAGGCAGTGTCTCGACAACAGCTCATTTAATGGCATCGTTAAGTCATATTCAAACTGGTATGGACATGCACACTACATTAATAATTAATTTCTGAGCTTACCCCCAATATTGGAATAGTCCTAGCACCTTTTAACTATTGAATATAATCACCCGTTACTGGAAGAATTCCTTTGTCATTAAAATGACTTTGAACAAACTGTTTCACTCACAGAAACAGTCGGTGTAAAAGTGAATTAGAAATAATTCTGAGAGAATGAGTTTTCTAAAAACCAAGAAACACTACACTTTTGAAGACGGCTTGTCCAGGTAAACTGAATTTGTGCGGTGACATATTTCCGCGTCATTTATCACGCACCTCCTTAATCATTTTATTCAAGTCGATCAAAATAACGGAAGTGTTGGTAACAGAAAATACGCCTTAAACGACGCTTGCGGCGAACATCTGAAAAATTTACGATTTAATGAGCTATCAAACTTTCGAATTTGGATTTGTACACCGCATCTGAGCGGCGCTAACAAATTTTAGCGAAAATGTTCAGAAAGAAAGCTGTGCAAAATTGTTCACCTTTGAAGCTGGCCATACAAGGCAATGTGTTAATTCGTTTACTGCATACCTGGCATGCAAGGAATCGCGATTAATCCGTTCCAAATTAAACATTTTCACAAATATTAATTTCCCAATAGTGATCACCTAAACTGTTATGAATACCGTTCGCCGTTTACATCTCAAATCTGCTATAATTAAGAATATATGTGCGCTTCCCTCGTCCCCAGAATTAGCATTAAAATAAAAAATCCAAGTGTGATCTAGATGGCTAACAATCCACATGCTCGGAAGGAACTAAGAAACACGCCGCAGGCATTGTTGGCCCTGTTAGGGCTTATAAAATCCTACCCGGCCGGCTGACTATCTGTCTGCAACGAGCTTCTTTGTGCGTCCACAAACACAAAAAAAGTTTTCCACTTATCGAATGCAGTCGGCAGCAACTTAGAGTCCTACATTAATCCGACCACTCATGTCACACCACCGCGCTATGCCTTTTGATATTGTATGTCAGATATTTCGTTATTGTTGTGGTTTCGTTACTTGAACTTAGCGTCTCTCTAGCACATTACTCGTACATGTGACATTTCACTGGAAGTGTGAAGTAGTTTCTGCTGATATAACAGCGGACTATAGGCGAATATGCTACTTTCTTAATCTTAAACCTAATCCATGGTATTCATTAATTTTTGTTGCACGTTTATCCGAACTTTTTTGCCTACCATTTACGGCTTGTACACAGTAACTTAGGCAGCTCTAAGTTTTACTGGAGTCCACACGAAGATACCAACCCATCGGAGAATCTTTCATTAAATTTTTTTGAACCTGGAAGCCTGGTCAATTCCAACATACCCGAAGATATGTCAAATGGTTAAGTCTTATTTTTAACAAGAATACCACAGCAGCTTTCTGCATGATAATGTACAACTTTTTACTATACAATTCTGCCTGTGGCTAGGAAACAATGACATTCCCCAGAAATACCAGACCCTTATAGAATCTTAATACTCGAGTGAAATTCAAGTCTCCCATTCCGCAGACACGTCGCGTCAATTCATTATTATAAATATAATGTTTGGTGACTTGCTCAGCTGGATGAAATTTTTGCTAGTGGAACAGAGAAAGACATAACTCACGAACCCGGAAGTCAACCCAAGTGCCACAGAAATGCTGCAACATCCTACCAAATTCCAACCAGGTAATGGAATCAGCGGTCGATTCCCCTCACTAAAAGCTCAAATACCAGCCTCAGGTGAGTCTTGACTCAGAGCCTAAACAATGATGAACCCCTTCCACTGCCAACCAAGTCAAAACTAAAATGAACGCTCTAAGGACCGAGTAGATATGTGTTGCCTTATTACCAAATAGAAATCTTCATAGCAACGCACAGATACTGCGTATAGCTAAATAGCAAGATGGTGACATGGGCCGAGGTCACCCTGTGAAACGCGCTTTCTATTGCATTTGACCATTCTGAGCAACTTTCAAAGTTTGACCTCTGGTGACCTTGGGTCAGCGATGTAATATTAATACTTTGTGATTCTTGCGAGCTTGTGTACCTACCCTAAACATTTCATCGACATCCGTCAACATATACTGCATGTGGCCTTTGCGACCTACGATTCTTGTAACCTTGTGTACCTACCATATAAGTTTCGTTAAAATCCGTCAACACTTACTGCGTGTGACCTCTGGTGGCGTTAGAGGACACCTGGCAAGGTCATTTTAACAATCGGTGATTCTTGTGACTCTGCCTAGCTACCCTGTTAATTTCGTTGAAATCCGTCAGCATTTACTGCATATGACCTCTGGTGACCTTGGGTTAGAGGTTACCTGGCGAGGTCATATTAACACTTGCAGTGTCTTGTGACATTGTGTACCTACCCCAAAAATTTCGTTGAAATCCGTCAACGTTTACTGCAGTAAAAGTGGGGACGGACGGGCAGACGGACTTACGGCCAGGACATTCACTTAATGTCTTGCTTACGCAACACATAATAATCGAAGCACAATACGTGGTTCTCACGTGCAGCATCTCCATAAAATGGTTTTAAATGAAACTAATCTGCCTGGACGACCGCTCAGGATGCTCAGATCTTCAGGCGGTTAAGCATCTAGTAGCATGTATGTATGTATGTATGTTACGAGAGTGGAAGCAACTGCTACAAAGCAGAGCTTCCAAGCTGACTAAGCCATTTT
>JAQFYE010004988.1:0-12553 GCA_034694305.1 Protaphorura glebata
GCGACAGACAAACACACACACAGACACACACCAAGGACCATTGTATAGCTCAGTCGTTCCGCCTTTCGCAATAATTGCTCTTTTCTACTCCGCATATGTTTAGAGTACGGAGAAACATTACCTGGATTTCCACCATTTTCAACGAGAAAAACGACCAGTGACATGACCATCCCTGAAACAAATATGAATTGTTCACTTACAGAATTGAAATCAGATTCCCTCCTCGGATGAGAGGATTTTTTTTTAACTCACCTGTAACTATATGAAGTAAAATAACAACTGTGAAGCCTCCGGCGACCGTTGAAACGAAAAGACTCATAAAATACGAGAATGATATCGCCGCAAAACCATATACACAGAATAAGAGGAATATCACGCCTGTTAAGTTTAAAGAAATTCGGATTAATTGTATCCAACTCCGAATTAGTCGAAGCTACTGTTGAAAATTGTAGAATCGAATAATGTGTCATTTAGTTCGGTCTCACACACCTGCACCGCCATTGTTAGTAAAAGCTTGATATTTTTCCAATATTGGAAAGAATGCCACCATTATTGCGACCAGTACAACCATCAAACAAAAATCCCAGAGATAAGATGTGAGCCAGTAAAACATTGGGCTGACCCCCGTCATCATTTGCAGCTGTTTTGCCTACAAGCAAGTTAAATATTATATAGTGGATTATTTATCAAAATTACTTCGTTCCTCCGTAATAAAGCTATAGTGCCTCCCTTGGGGCTTGATATCCCGTTGAAGCTGGGTAACCAACAAGGACTTACAAAATTGGTCAATCTGCATGGCAGGAAATTGGAGATTAATGGGTCATTATGGGGTGACTGGAAATGTTCTTCCATGTTACAACCACTTACTAGCCGAAGATTCAAGTGTTGTAGGTAGTTACATACCTTGCAAAGTCGTTCTTCGACTGGAAAAATTAGGAAACTCGCTGCGACGAATGCCAAACCAATTGGAATCATTGTACCAAAAAGAATCGCGGTCTCGAGAACATAGCTTGGATTATTACGCAGAGCAGGATCCAAGGTACGCAGCTCTGGAAGTGGATGAATCGTCATTTCCAGAGAATATCCAGCACTTTCTGGCTTAATGCTTCTTAAGACTGCATTCGTTACTAAATTCATGGCCAATGGTGCCACATGGAATGGGATTGTTGAAAACATTGCCTTTGCTGTAGTCGCGTTGAACTCTGCTGCGACTATATATTGGGCACGAAATGAACCCATGTCGCTGATACCAGTGTTGACTAGAGCATTATGAACGCTGTCGGATGTTGTAATGACCTCTGAAGTGGATTTGACTATGTCTGCATAATGTTGACCCAGGTCTTGCTAAAATTACAAGATTTGGTCAAAATTAAGTATTACACATGAACCATAATATAACGAAGTGGATATCTAATATGTAAACCCAATATCCATTCTATTGAGAATTTTATGAGGACGTATAAGGCAAAGTAAAGTTAACTCTTTCAGTTTTCATTAGTACATAATAAAACCGAAGGAATCCACAGCGTTGTTTCGCTTTAAAATGCGAGTTGACAATAAATGGGTTGACAAACTTGCAATTGGAAAAAAGGTGCAGTAAGACTGAAAACGTTATTAGGTGATTTTACGAAAATGTCGGATTCGGTTTATTTGGAATGACTAATCCGATGCCAGTCAATTGCTGCTCATTTTTATCCTAAGACATGAGATAAGATGATGAGAGAAATACCACACGAATGGTGAAAGTGGGAGCAGTAGTCGCGTGCAAAGATTGCAATAGTCTTTCTCTAAGATTTAACGCGCCGCACATCTATTTTAGCGCCATATGTAGATTAGCAAACTCAAATTCAGGGCATGTTTCATTTAATTCATTATCTTTAAGTGGATATCAATTTCGAGTTAAGACGCCAGACAGCTGTGCTTTTACCCTTCAATCTCGTTGCGTTACTGTTGGCCCACCCTGTATATTTGGCTTCTGAAAACCCACATCTTTAAGCTTTGGCTGAAGACATAAGGCGGGGGTAATTAACTACTGTAATTGAACGAACTCAGCCTTGGTATGGTACTGCTTAGAATTCGGTGCTCTAATGTAGTCTTTCTTCAGCTTTCTACACATAACCAGATGGAGAAAGTGGTGAAAGGCATTGAACTCAGGGCTCTATTCTGTCATTTACGGTATACACCACTGTGCGCAGCTCGAGAACGTACCTTATCACTTCGATCGGCATAAATTGTCTTTGGGTTCTTGTAATATGACAAGTCCATTGTCAATGGCGGTTTGGCATCTGAGCTACTCATCGTATTCCGGCTAATCACAAGAGCTGCGATTACCAAAAGTATCGGCAAGGCGAACTGGTAAACATTAAAATCAGGAGTATCACTATCACATTTGGCAAAGTTCGATCGTATTTTATATCGTTTGACTCGAAATCAAGTCAATGGTGCCAGTTCAAAATTTTGGACTCCAGGTTTTAATTACCTGAATAATGAACATGCGATATTTTCTGAGCGTATAGATCATTCGCTTTAGCAGAAGACCCCAGAACTGTTGAATGAGGAAGTGAATCCCAACAACACGATTCAAGTTTGGACCTACAAATTTCAATATTTTTGTCAGCTCATAGCATAGAATTTGATTCAAAATTATATTATGTACAAAATCGTTGCTTACGAGGTGTGACAGAAGTTACATTTGATTTTGAATTATTATTTTCTGACCCGTTGGAATGGATTGCCTCTGACAATTCTCCGACCCTGATTTTTTTTAAATTAATTATTTTCTGTAATGTATTTGAGATAGTTATTCACAATTGATTTCTCATTGATCATTGACCACTTCAACTCACTTAACAAATACTTCATCCATTGTTGTCAACGAAATTCCTATCGTCAAAATCTTAAAGTTATCCTGAAGTTCTGAAAGTTCTGAGAACATTGAAGGAAACTTGGCCGTTGTTTCACCCCCACTAGGCAAACTGATAGAGATTTCAGATGAATTTGGAGCTTGATTAGATTTTAGGAACGCCTGGGAAATGTATTTCTGCACGGTTTGCACGATACGATTTACTGGACTCTGTGGACTTATCGTCATTTTTAGAGTGTATCCAGCTCCTGTGAGAATTCACAATTTTCTTTAAATATCTTGCAAAAACTTTGCGAATAAATTCGTACGAACCATAGAATTCTTTCAGAAACATTGGAGTTCCACAACACTGAAGTTTTCCTTCTGACATAATAGCAATTCGGTCCCCCAAAATGTCCGCCTCTTCCATAAAATGTGTCGTCAAAAGTATCGTCCTTTCTCCTCGCATGTTCTAATGTAATTATTTAATTCATGTTATTCAGATCAATCGTGCATTATTGGATTTCTCTGGTACCCGATTTTTTTTCGCTAGAAATTACACTAATAATAATCTGGGGATAATTTAAAATATTGGGAAAATTCGAAACATTAAAATTATCACACTCGAGGAATGGATTCAGTGCGACGCTATTTGCCAGACAGCGTGAATCTGTCATAGGTTTCTTCTAAACCAGGGGTTGGGACGGGATCGATTCCCCGAGCCTGGTATTTGTCACTCCAACTTTTTCTGTACTGTGAGGTTTTTACCCTGTAACGCAGAATCAGTAAAGGTGCCCTAGTGGGGTAGGAAAGTTGGGTTCCAAACTTCCTCGGGGTCGTCCAATAGTAGTTAAAAAGACATTGAGTATCTCACAGTATGGTGATAGTGCACAAAATATGGTCGGACGTTTCTCCCTTGCAGAAATAGACGATAAACCGTCATTTGACAAAGAATGTATGATATCTGAATTCTATAATCGTACAACCAGAATTTGTAAGTCCAGAATAGAACCCGCAGTATTTCTTTTTATAGCTTTTTCGCAAATCTTTTGAGTTCAGAATCTTGACAACAATAGATTTGCTTACCAATAGTAAGTCCCAAATAGCCCGACGAGCCTCGGGGTCCATTCCTGACGTGGGTTCATCTAGAACTACTACTTTCGTTCCACCGATAAGTGCCATTCCGAGAGAGAGTTTGCGCTTCTGACCTAATTCACAATATAGTTTTAATGATGTTAAATCGTGTTAAATTCCTATCCTAATGTGAAACTTAATGTCGAGTTGAATAAATACAGTTACAATTACCTCCAGACAAAGCTTCAGACTGAACATGACGTTTCTCTTTTAATTGCAATTTTTGAAGCAATTCTTTCATCTCATGGTGAGCGTCAGAAGCACTCATTCCTTTTAACTGTTTTCGTGTACAAATTAATATCTATTAGTTAGTGTGGAACTCTAAAATCATAAACCTTTTTGAAACACTTACACGTCCAAAAAATATCAAATGCTCCTGCACTGTCAATTTGTCAAACAGCATGTTATGTTGTGGACACAGTCCTAAATTATCTCGAATTGAATCCATTTGCTTGTTGATGTCGAAGCCATTGATTATGGCATTACCGCTCGTACCAGCAATCATGCCTTCAAAATTTTTAATTATATTAAACTCATCGTAGAAAGGTTAATAATTTTAAATCCGAATTTTCCTCTACTGAAATGGGTTTACCCGTGAGAATGGACATAGTCGTAGTTTTTCCGGCTCCATTATGGCCCAACAGGGCCGTAATTTGTCCATCATACATCTTGCAGGAGACATTATCAACAGCGATTTTGCCGTTTCCGAAAACTTTTTTCAGATTCTTTATAACGATACCGGCTCTTAACCCTATCGGCTCACGTTCAAATCCTGGTTTTCCTTCATTTCCGCCCGGACGAATAGAAGCAGCAGTATTTTCGGATGGAACAGGTCTGTTGCCACAAAAATAAGTCGAAGGCTAGAAAAAAGTTAACATTATTTTGTTATTTCTTGAAAACAGTATTCCAATTTTGTCACACGTCTACTAACTAAATCATTTAAGGGATCAACTAATTTGACTTTTGGGAAAAGGGTGTCGACCGCAGGAAAGTCTGCTCATATTGCACTTAACTTGAACTACCGTGAAATCCCAGTTAGAACGCGGGTACTCTATTCATTTACACGAGTTCGGAAGTTAAAGACTTTCACCACTTTCACCATTAGGCTTTGTTTTGTTTGTTTGTTTGTTTTTTTATTAGAGTGCGTAAGACCTGCGTTCACACATACTAGGTAGGCTATACGGAGAAAGCCGGAGAAATACCCGCGCTATATTTGATCACCGCGTTCTTGTCTGGAATTTACGGTATGTAATTTGTATTTGAGATACAGGCATCACTTACCAAAAATATGAAGTACCACGGCTTACGAACTCCAAACTTTTTCGGCATAATCGATTCAATATACATGGCAAGAAACAAGTAGAGAAAAGTGTCTATGACCAGCATGAGACAACAATGAGCGACTGTCAATGTATCAACAGAGCTTGCTGGTTCGGCGAAGTTCGCCCATTTCGCACCAACAGCTGAAAATGTATATTTGAACATTAAAATTAAATATCTTCTGTAGTGAGCGCTACAGAATTAAATCATAAACATAATTTAATATTTCTGGCAAACCATTTCCTTCAAATCCGCCCATCACTTTGAGTGCCAAATGTAATCCCATAGCGGGAATTAAAGAAGTTGACATTTTAGCCGCGAGAGACAAATTCTCGTAATCAGTCTCAATAGCTTGTGCCAATCCGTTATAGCTCACAAAATATACCACAATCCCAACAAAAGTAGCGATATTTGCTGAAAATTAAAATTACATGAACATTGCATGATATTTTTGAAATACAGCAATAAGTTGGGGAGAAATGCTTTTGGCATCGATATCGTGTCATTGATTATAACTTGGACGCTCAGAACTTTCAATACGTTTCGAGACCATGGATTTGATGGCAGAGACCTACATATTGACCTCATAAACAGAGTATACGAAGAGATCATTCCAAAAGAAAATTGTGTCTCCGGAAATCGTAAAGTGTCCACGAGTATGTACGCCTCAAGAAATTCATGCTGACAGTTTTGCGATTTTGTTCTATTTACCACTTTGAGTCAAATCTTTAATAATATATTTCTCAAAATGGATGAAAGAAGCTTTCTTATATGAATAAGACATTACGTAGCTATTAGTAATGGGACGAATTCTAACCTAGCCTTGACCAATATTAACTATCATTTCAATTTCGTCCAAACTGTGGGGAATTAATGTCAATTAATATATTGATATTTATATGTGCGAGTAATTAAATTACATACAGTTTCAAGCTCATACGCTAACGGAACAGAAACAGAGTTTATTGACCTTTCCCATCATTGAAGCCCTAATACGGCTTCAATGATAGACTTGACCTAATATGATGTGGTCAAGTGATGCACGACGATACGCGGGCGTCATCCGGCAGATGCCACCAGAACCTCGTATTGTCATTGTTTCTTAACACAAAAGATTTGTCCTATTGGTATAATAAGGCTTCGTTCATCCGTGGTTCGCTAGGCCATATTCAATTTCGAAAAAGTTTAGCCGAATCTCACCGAGTACCCGAAACGCAAATAAGAACATCCAATTCCGATCAATCGAGCCAAAAACATGCCATCTTGATCGTGGACGTGATACATTAAGGGTATCACTTTCGATTCTATCCAGTTTTTGATTTTTGTATTTACGTTTTTCAAAAAATGCAGAGATGAAGAAGCAGAACGATGTGATGGAGAAGGCGAAAATAAAGATGACAAACCACCAATAGGTCGGTTCACCATATTCTACGAACCCGCCCGTTGTTGAGTCAAACGAAACAAAGAAAATGATAATGACGATCGTTGTAGAAATGACTAGCATGAACATCGAATTAAGCATCCAACCCAACCAATGCATCCAATTTGGCAAACCCATCATTTTCATCAATTCCTATGTGGTCCAGAAATTAGGAGGCAACATTATAATACAACACTATTAATTAATCAAAAATTATTATTGTTTTGTTTACCTTTATCCCAGTTTCTTTCTCCGACACAATTGGTCTCACAATGGCAGGCACAATAAAAACAAACCCCAAGATTAGAAATTGTGGGAGGAGCAAAAAATAAATTTGGTTAAAATCGGAAACCGCTACGTAGGGTGGGTAAGGAAACGGTTGCACGTGAAGCTAATAGAAATTTTAAAGAAATACATAGATGTTGTCAAATATTTCAAATTTTTCTATCAATTTTTACCATAAATAAATTACCATATGAGTCGGGTTTTCTCCAGTAACTTCTTCAATTATGGCTTTATCCAATCTCGACTGAACCGCCATAGTTCCTTCGTCGATATATGCGCGTGCGTTATCTAATTAAATAAAATATTGAATTATTGAATAAATATAACTGGGCGGATCTACTAACCCGATCCGTAATCTCTATTGGTACGCGCTAGTTTCGTGACTATGGCTATTAAATTCAAAAAGTATTTCCATTATGTACCATAGTTCGGCCCAGGTTGTTGAAACCAATCAATCAATTCGGATGTGTCAGGAACGCCATGTCCGTATTTGTTTGGTTGACGAATTTTGTAAGAGAATTTTGTGTTGGGAGGATATGCCACGACGTCGTATTGTTCAAACTGAAATACAACTCCAAGTAATGGTTTCATGATATCGGCATTCCCATTCTCTGCTTCTAAGACGGCACGCTCAAGGTCTTCTTCACTTGGATAGCCTTTCATTCGGATTTCATTGTCTGTAGTGAACGTCAAACGAAACATGAATTCAATTAAAAATTATTGTTAAGTATATAAGAATGCAACGTGTTGGAATCATCTGGCTAGCAAAAGGAAACGACTCATAAGTGACGTACTTTCGTTGATAAATCGTTTGGAATGTATAAAAAGAAAGTATCCATGGCCAACAATGAATATCCTATTGAATTTTTTTTAAGAAACTTGTTTATTTTCTGTATAGCAGTGGGGGAAAACTTTTCGGCTACTTGAGTGGGTCATCTAACCATCAACCAACCTGCCGATAATTTCAGTAGCCAATTCGGTGGATTGCAGCTAAAGTACCTTCCTCGTCAATTAAAAATTGAGGAACGGTCAATCCGTCTCCAATTCTTATGAGCCATAATTTTGTCTGGGGTCAAGTCTCCTTAAAAATATACCGAGTCAACCAAATATGTCTTGTTGCGGGTGTGAAATTGTATGTACGTACTATCTGAAGGACCACACGCCTTTGGCATCGCTTCACAAGTCCTCTTCACGTAGCTTTCGATTATCCGAGTTGTTACCAGGTGTTGTGGAGCATAAAGTACTGTACAATTTTCGCATTTAAAGTTTTCGGCCTCCCAGAATGCCAAGTCCTTTTTTATTTTTAAGAAAAATCGATTAATGAAAATTTGAGCGAAGCGACCAATCTGACGTGGATTGTTGAACTCTAACAGTTTGGTTGAATTCATAATTTTATTCAAGTAGTTCCCTGTCAGAGGTGACCACTACATATTTTACATAGTTAAGCTTACGTTTTCGTCGTAATCCGGAAAAAAAGATACCCCCTCTATTTGTTCGCCAGGATCACTTTCGATCCCAATTTGGGCTCGAACAAAAACTAACATAATCGCCATTATTGTGGGCAATATAATTTCAAAAGCAGTCACAATATAATGTCGTCGACGGAATAGTAGATTTTTCCACAAGAGAAGTAAAATTCTTCTAGCTGAGAGCATGCACCCACTACCCATACTTCTACCGCGTGCCATATCTCACTTTTTGAAATAAATTACGAGAACGTTGTATGAATTAATTTTCAAGTCCACCGTACGTAGTTTAATTTAATATTTCAAGTAAAATTCCACTGAAACAAATACGTCGGAAATCGGACTACCTGTCCGTTCCGTACGAATTGCATTTGCAAAAGGCCAAGGCTAAGGTAAAAACCATGAAATAAATGTAACATTTTCCATTTCGCCGGAAAGCAAGTACATAACAATATCCATAACTTGATAAGATAATTTAAATTGAATAGACAGCTGTCGGGAGTTGTGTACTAATATAGGAATATTATTTCACCTCTGAGTATTTCATATGGGTCACTCCAGCCCGACACTTAGCCTTTATTTCGCAAAGCTGATTAGTCATAAAATCGAACATCATATTATGTTGGAAACACAGAAATAATAAACCCCAGATCATAGAACACACCAGTACACATTCTTTTATGAGTGTGTACAATGTTTAGTCGCTCATGACCTAATGCATTTTCCTGATGAAAGATAAAAGGTTAAATTACAGAATTGCACAATATTATTGATTTCATTACACTTGTAACTCCACTGACTTGTCCAGTAACACTAGTAATTCCACATAAAAGGATGGTTCGTAATAAAATTATGAATCATTTGTACGAATTTTTTTATTCAGTTTTATTCAATTATGAGTAATTACCAGGGTACGGGTTCAAGTATGTCATAAATATTTTACTAACGTGGCAGCTCATCACAGAATTCGGTTTTTTAAAAAAAACACTTGAATATTTGTTCGATGAAGTTGATTCATAACTGAACCAACAGGCAATGATCTTGACTCATTCTTTATAGAGCAAAACAGATCTCTGGAACTTGATACCGATTATTTTTGTATTTTGCTTCGCCAAATGTGAAAGAAACTTTCCCGAGGTGCCCACATTCCACTGTAATGACATCCCGAATCGTGTCACCAGTCCGGGTTTTTGGACCCTGTAATAAAATATTTTCTTTTAGTTTAAGGCATAATTTTTACGTTCACCTCCCACCTTTGCGTATTCATAAGTTGTTTGGAAACTAAATGTTTCTTAGGACTTATGAAGAATGGATTAATTGTAATGCGGATGTGACAAGTCGAGTGAATACATTACAAACAAGTATTTGACTAACCACAAGCATGAAGGAGATGACATATTGAGAATCCTCTAAAATGTTGACAGGAGTAACGAATTTAACATGAAATATTTCTTTCGATTCATCAATTTGAACAATTTCTTCAACTCCGGCACAAAGTTTATTTTGTCTCCAATCTTCATGTGGCCCATTTTCATGCACATTGACTCTAACAGTATAATTTAGGCTTCCAGCTTCAGTAAAGGCTGTAACATCGGGACCGAAGAAACCAAGACTGTAAATTGTGATTGGACGATCGACCGAGAATCTATACACAAATTTGATTGATAGTTCACTGACGATCCTCACTGCAAAATAGTTTGAATAAAAACTTACACGAGATTTCGCCAATTTGTGCTGTAATTAAACGTTTCTCCGGTTCCTTCAAATCGTTTCAATATATTGTAACATATTCTCGGTTTAACTTCAAAATTTCCAAGCTCGCTAATCTTTCTTCTACAATCGGAAGAAATAAAAATCTTTTAATTTCGACCCCTTAGGATTCCAGTGAGTATGAAGAATGTAAAAAGTTATTCACCTTTCGTCTTCGCCAGTGCTGAAATAAGTCAGGATTTCTAATTGTTCTTCTAAAGAAAGAATCCCAGTTTTCACCACTCTAGTGACAAAGGCGTTTGGGGCAATGGATGGAAATCGAATTAGGTGCAATGCTTCCTTTAGGACGAATCTCATATTTTCGGACGTTGTTGGCAATTCCTGTCGGCAACATTCTGCCTCAGCCCATCTGTTTAGAATTAATTTTGTTTATTGCCGAATTAAAATAATTTACTGGTACAGACACACAAAAGTACTCGACACCTTAGGTTTGTCCATTAGAAAGGTTATCGCTTAGATCGATTTTGTAAATATTTCTACAAACAGAAAAAATAAACAACCTTTAAATAAATGGCAAGTAGTACTTTTCAAAAAGTCCACACGCCGGATCGGATATGTTTAAAAGTGGTGTCCGACCATTAGAGACTATTCATTCGTACCGGACATTCTTAACTTAGCTATTCCTAGTTTGTAAGCTGAGTAAATTATTTACTTGTAAACAGCTTCAAACAATTCGATTTCCGGTACTGACAAATACTTTGTTTTCAAAAGTCGACACAGACTTGTGTGAGATAGTTGAAGAAATTCAACGGAGCCAAGAATTTTGTCGGCGTTTCTAAAGAAAAGAATATGGTAACATGAATTGACGAGAGTTTAGTGAGACTATTTAATTTAGTTGGTGTCAATATCTGACCTCGAAATTATCGAAAGGGCATTTTTCTCTAGCTCTGCCTCAGAAAGGCTGACTGCTTCTTCAAAGAATTGAAGAGCATTATCCTCATTTATACTTCAGTGTTCAAGAAATGTTGAACACATTTTTCTCTCACCGGTGATATTAAATACAAGTTTGCCAATCTCAGAATGGACATGTAAATTTTCAGAGAGGGCTCAGGCATTTCAAATTCCTCTGTGTATAGAAACTGAAAAGCATTATATATTAAATTCATTGTTAATTTTCAAACGCAAGATTTTGTTTTTTAAGAATCAGTAAAAACGTACCTTCAGAATAATTCTAAAAATAGTGGGGTCTACTTCGGGAAGACTTAGGACGGCAGAATCCGATTTCCATCTCTCACTTAGCATCGATTCGAAAAATGGAGAACTCATTATTAAAATTATTCTATGACACCCAATTTCTTCTTCTTCCCCAACTCTTAATATGACGTCAGTCGAAATCTCGTTTTTAAAAACGTACGACCATTTTCCTTTTTGTGTTTTAATGCACGTTTGCCAGTCTTCAGAATGTGATGGCACCAATGTTTTAGTCTGGTCTATACTTTCAGAATTTCCAGTCTCCATTTTCTTCGGAAGAATAACAAAAAAACACAGTAAGTCAGTTGATGTTGACGCAGAAAATTTCACTGATATTTTTTACGACAGAGTCTGTAAATTTTCCTATATTCTTTTATACTGTTGCGACTTGTGTTGTAGTTTTCAACGTTTGAGAGTACTCCGGAATTAGTCTCAGTTTGAAATAAACTTGAACTTGGTAAGGTCCAGATTGCATTATCCATATATTTCGAACCTAAACACACTTGACAGTGACGTGCATGGTAATTGTACTCAACCAGTCATTATCACTCGTTCAACGTAAAGTTATTTGCATATGAAAATACTTGGAAGCATGTGTGCAATGTAATACAATAAATTGACATTACGTTTGAACGTATTTTCAAATACACGCGAAAAAATTCCCGGAAAACTAAGCAAATACGCACTTCAAGTGAAGATATATTTCAACATTTCACGCACCCCTATTTTCATCAAAACTCATCCAAATTTTATGATTATTTTGTAATTCGTTCTATTCAGCAAATCATTAGTGCACCTACTTACTTTTCACACCATCTGCATCCTATTTGAGCCAGAATGTCATAACGTTAAGGTTATTGGGTCAGTATGATTTCCAGAATCGGATTTTGTATTTTAGTTTCGTTTATATTAAAATTGACAATTTCTTGACAGTGTGGGCAAATCTGATGCCTATCGCAATAAACCCTGTAACCCTACATGTATCAATTATTACCTGGTCAAATTAAGTGTCAAATTACTCCCCCATATAATAATGGACAAATGATGAACATACATTATGTTGTTTGACCTATGAAGTTGATTACTATAATAAAATACGTATCCAATCCAATCCAATCCTTTAGC
>JAQFYE010004989.1:0-12548 GCA_034694305.1 Protaphorura glebata
CACAACAGAAATTAAATATACCACAGTTAAACTAGCTTTTATTTGTGAGAATAAATTAACTCATTACAAACAACAGACTTGGTAATATGTTAGACATTATTTTCAGAAGAGAACTAGTACAATATCAGAGCTGCACGATCCATCGAATGAGAAAAAACATTTTTGTCCATTCTGGACGGTTGGTCTACGGTCATGGCCGCAATATTTGAGGCAACTCATACTGCTATACATTGATATACCGATGACTTATTTATAATATGTGTGAAACCAGGTGGTTTACTTTACAAAACCGGCAGACTATCAAAATTAACAACAGATCTTACGAAGAATTTCACTTGGAAAATCTACTTCAATATTCAGACTCCGACAAACGTTAAAGTAGTGTGACTACACTACTACAAAGGTATAGCCAGACATTTGTGTGGCCAAATTATGAAATAGTAATGCTACTAAAAATTACATTAAATGCAACAATTAGCATTGCTGGAAACATTAATTTATAAATAACAAAATTTGGAAATTCAGTTTATATCTCAATACTAAAGAACAAATGTCGGCTGAGATCAAACCAATTGAATGTTTAACAATGTGAGAACTTTGAATCTATGATCTACGAGTTACAACTTGCAATTTTGTTACAAAACCTAGTCAATTCCATACAAGTACAACGTCACGGTTAGCTTTAATATCATTCGTCATTCCTTGTTGGCCAAGGTAGCTCACTTTTTCATTTAAAGATCTTTGATGTAAAAACCAACAAGAACATTGAAACGAGTGATCCCCAGATGATCACTTCCGGTTGGTAGCTTTGTAAAAATGAACGAATAGAATCTAAAATATTTGTGACTTTATCGTTGATCTTGATTTTTGGTGGAAAGTCCGTGTCCAAGTATCCCAAGTTACGAATAAATTCACCCAAGGTTTGATCATCCAACGAGAAAGCGGGCATGTACTCTTGAGCTTTCGTCCGACTCCAAGTGTTACCAGTTCCACTGGAATTAAAAAATAACACATAATATTTCTAAATAGTACAATATGTCCGATGTACCAAAAATATTAATTATTATATACAAAACTAAATAGAGAATTTGGCACTTCTTGAAAACGGACAAAAGATTTAATCAACCGAATAGTTGACCCGATAGGCCGAATCGATATTCGGCTTTATTTCGCCATTTCAATTTTATTCGCCGATAATTCTGCTAAATACATGCATCGTATTATATCTCTAAAATAAAAACGGAATAGAAATTTCGTGGAATTGTTACCTTCCCAACTTGGTGTAGGTATAGTAGTAGAGTGAAGCTCGAATGTATTTTGGCGCCTTCGTTGGATTTTTTTCCGCATCCAGTAATTTCTGAACGCTTGGCTCACCTGAAGAGAACAATTTTATGTTTACAGGTCTTCTGGGTCTTTAAATTGAATAAAATTACCTTTAAGTAATCTGTACGACAGAGACAGGAGCCAAGGAGTTTCATGATAAGTTTGCAATGCAGCAAACCACATTTGCCAATCCAGTCGTGGCTGGTGTGGCACTGTACCAAATTGAATAGAATAGATTTACTTCCGTAATTAAATTGAAATCTTTGCCAGAGTCTTAGAAAATCACGTACCGATAAATTTGGGTTCATTTGACACATTTCCAGGTTTGTATAAGAAGTTGAATTCTTTCCATGGTCCACTTTTGTCATCGGCGTACTCAAGAATGACTTCAGAAAAATAACATTAAATAGTAATTAATATATCGCTGATTAGGACGAGGAATGAATGATACTCGGGTTATCAGTAAGTACTGGCAGAAGTGACTAATAATGAATATATTTATAGACACACATTTATAGTGTGTCCCGTCAGCAAGACGAGACGAGGTACGAGGTTACCAATGTGCTAATTGGAACATGATTGGAACTGGAACATACGGAAATTACCGAAATACTGATTTTGGCAATTATTCATTAGTGTGTTATTTGTCTATGTCATACCTTCAGGGCGTCCTCCTGTTGTCCCTGTCATTCGACGGAAAAGGCCATACGAGGATGTAATTTGAAATTTACTCCAATTTCCATGTAGCTCTCTCACTTGTGGCCAAAGTGCCATCCCAGTCTCCTTGTGAAGTGCGGAGTATGGTACCTAAATAAACTAAAATGAGATATTTCCTAATAAAACATTGAAACTAGGGAGAAAAGACTAACTATAACTAACCAAAGTAACGGTGAACAAAAGGCCGCACACGACGCCGTACACAAGAACAGCGATGAACGAAGATGACTTTTTCCAGAATCCTTTCAAGCCAAACAGTGACATCAACGTCGCTTTTGCAAACACCAGTCCAAAATTAAGGATTCCGAGAACAACTGAAACTGGTACGGCCAATGCAAGGAAGGCGTCAAATTCAACCCGAGTAAATGCTGTAATATTAACAAGAATGCCATTATCTCATAATAAAGCACGTTGAAGTTGAAACTCGTTAAGGTCTCAGGCCTAGAATCTAGATTCAACCACCTACCGATTTTCGACGAAATTGTGTTCTCGGCTGTGAGTTTGAGGTTAAAATAGTTCCATACGTGGTAGAGGGCCAATCCAATCAAGCTGAACGATATACTTCTACTGATAAAACGAAGAAATGCAGAGCCATCAGGTCGATCAGAATTTGCTGATGTAAAGAAATAAAATTAGTTAATGCGATTATTTAATAACGAACTAAAATAAAATAACTTGAATTACAGCGTTTGAAGAAGTCGGCGTCCAGGAGACTGATGCAAAGAACCATCGTGAGGAAATTGAAGAACGTGTAATTTCCGGTCAAAATGATTGCGAGTTGAAATAAGATCTAAGGGAGTTCATATAATATAGTAGTGAAAAACACTCATACTCTGTCCTGGTACGATGAAAATAGGTACACACTCTATCATCAGAACACATGACATAAAGTGATAAGTCTTAACTTCAAAATAAAAATTTCTTCAGAGAACAGAACAAGATAAGGACTAATCGGAAAATAAACAAACAAATAAAGGAAAATAAATCCTGGATTCCATGAACTGATATAACGTAAATCCGTAAATGCATACATTTTGCAAGAAATACAACAATAGGAAATTACTAACTTGAAGCCAGAAACTGAGTCGATGCAGGAGTCGAAATCCTGTAAGGAAAGAAAATGGGACTACGATTTCGATGAAGTAGGTTCCAACGACCATAAGACGAAGGATCCATTCAGGTAGTCCGTGGGCGTAATAAGACAATGGTGTTGGCAGGCACTGAGACTCGAAATGGTAATTTAGCGCTGGTAGGGTAAAATAAAATAAAATACTATATTCTGTTCAAGTGGAAAGTGGAACTACTATTATTAATTAAACGTACTAATTTTTAGTTATATTTCGAAAAATAAAGTACCAGTTAGGCCCCACCAAGTTGGACATCCACTCATGAGTTTCACTACTCCTGAAGAAAACATCAATCGGAAAAGTAACCATTTGACCATATAAAGTGTTATGAGATCCCGGGGTTGGCCAGTCAGTGATGACTTAGTTGGGAGCCAGGGAGCAACGATTATGGCCAAAAATCCCGTTTCTAGGAGCAATACGTCCCTGCAATCAAGGCAGTAATATTCCAGTTTAAATTCTGGTCAACCAAAAAGTAAAGCAGAAAGCCATTACTAATTACGTACCATTGAAACGACAAGAATACACCACCAGTTTGGTAGATGGATAAGTACAAGATCCATTGGGCAGCCATGACGGAGACCAGACCACAATGTGAGCACAATGACCTTCAATAGTAATATTAATAACTTATTACGTAAGCATCACTCAGCAGAAATCGATTATAATAACAGGGAGACTTACGCAACTGCTGATGTAAGAACCCCTGCAATGGCTACAAGTTCCATCGTGTGATGAACACTTAATCCGAGTTGAGGCGCAAGGAAGCACAGGAGCGTTGCTCTGTCTCTCACACATTCCTCTGAACTTCTTTTATTCAACTGTAGGACTGACTTGGCGGGTGTCACGCCTGAGGATCCGTACAGTCCTGCAAACGAAACAAAATGGAAATTAGAAATTACTTATTGGTGTCAGGAATCATAACAAAACAAAGTGATCAAATTTATTGTTAGACGAGAGACATCTGAAACATACCCTCCATCTGCAAGTAGATTGACAAGAAGGCAGAGAAGTAGACGACAGATAGGAATCGAAGAAATACAGTACGAACTCCACCCAAATCTACGATAAAATTCATGTCACTTTCATTTTGTCGCACGCGAGCTGAAAATCAATCAAAACACAAAATATTAATTCTGTTCTTGTAAGGTCTAATAGGGAATGATAATTCATCTCGGAATTCACATAGACTAACCAGCATTTGACTTTAAGTACGAGTGATCACCTTCTCCAATTCCATCCGGTCTTCCAGTTGGACTAGAGTATTCTTCCTTCCTCACCGACTTGATACTCACTCGTTTATTACTCCGCCCGCCCACTTTCTCTGATCCACCTGGCATTTTATTCTAATTTCCCGTGTCTTTTTGTACCCTTGTTCTTCGTCTGATCTCTCCTAGAACATAACAAACAATTTTAAGAATTTTCTATTTTTCCCGTCCTGTCCAGTCGGTCTTGCCGAATTAGAAACGCCTGCCTGGTTACAATTTCTTTAAATCTTCAGTGCAAAACAGGATTACCTATATACTCCAACCAACCGTCCTAAATATAGACTGAAATTCGTGCCCATAATAAAAGCAATTAACTAACATCCAAAAATCGTCACCTTATTAAAATATCAATAATAATAATACACGTAATAAACATTTAAACGCCAGAAGCAAGAATTACCTTTCGTTGACACCAATGTCAATGTCAACGACTGAAACCGAACCACCGAACCGAGTGTTGACCGTTGGTTGGGGATTAGGTTACCGTCGACGAACAATCAATTAGACGCAAAAAAAGAGCATAGGTCGATAACACTTAAAAATATCGATGTCTTACCTGTCACTTTCAGGTCGTTTGACACTTCTAAGATGTGTTGTCTTCTGATGCCGGTGATGCCGTACCGTTCTACCGTTGTGACCCAAGTTTTGTGTCCGGTGTCCTGGAAAGTTGTCTGATCCGATGAAACAGATGAGGTGACGGCGTGTAATTGATTTGTACCTCGGGAGAGGAAAAATAGTGTCGTGTTGTCTATTTTTTTCTCCAGTCAGTCAGAAACTCCTCTGACTCTGACTCCAGAATTGGAAGAGTCCAGAGAATTTAATTCTGTTTGAGTTCGGGTGAGAAAGAGGGCGGTGGATTTTGGATTTGGTGGCGGTCGGCGGTAGAGTGACGTGTGGCCGTGCGCAATGGAACCACAGCATGGAATCTAAATCTAACCCGTGCATGGCATGGCGTGCACTTCCACTCATTTCCATTCATTTCTTTCTACAAACTCATCATTCTCATCTCCAGCTCTTCTGTCCACGTATTTTTTAAAATAATCCAAATTTTCAAAAGAACCGTTCACAGTTTCACGGTCTCAGAAAAGTAAAAGTTTCCCTTCGGACGTAAAATTTGAATTGATTTCAGAGTACAGTCGAGTCGAGTCAAAGAGTGAAGATTGTGACGACCGCAACCATAGGCGAAGATAGACGTCTACTAACTGGCTGGTAAAGAAACTGCTAATTTTAATTGACCGAAGACAAGAGACCGTTGTCAGAGGCAAAATACTTGATTACCGTAGGTTTCTGCACGAATTTATGATTATTATTATGTAAATATTCATAATAGAATTCTTATACTAAATTTGGCAATTTGACGGTATTTGTCTTTGTTATCCGCTTTCAATTTTTCATTCGATTGTCGATTCAGAATAAATAAAGATTTTAGTTTGGGTTTGATATTGATGTAATCTGATTTATCTGATCATCAATCAATCGTGTAATTTGTGAGTGTTCTACGTATTTCAAATTGTAAGGAATGTTGTAATGAGTAATCATATTACGACATGTAATCGTAATGTGAAGAAATAAACGCGAGAAGTCTGTTTTTCTGGATGCTGGAGTCATTGGACTGATGTTGATGTTGTTTGGAGTGAAACACAGACAGGCTTTATAATGAATCTTTATGTTAATTTCAGTTTAAGTTTGGACACTCGCTGTGTGACAGGAAGGGAAGATACAATTCGGGGGAATAAAACTTGGTTTCTGGGTTATTAAAAAGAATAATATAGGATGGACATGCGAAAAATTGCCGACCTTCTCCGCGCTACGATTGATCCTAATCAAAGAGAAGCTGCTGAGGAGCAGTTAAAACAGGTGAGTCAGGAGCATTAAATTGATTAAATTGGTTGAGTCCATTCCATTTCCATTTTGCTTTAAATAGTGTGCTTGTTAATGTTAAAGCAATAATCAGTCTTCTCATCTCATACGTATATTCACTGTTCTATTTATTTTATTTAGTTGTAGTTTTAACCTGTTATACCACATGCTACCATTAGTAATGAAACAAAGGCATTCGGAAGTATTGAAAGGCGTTTCCAATTGTTGATAAATTCGTATAACCAGTGCCATTGCAACGTGTACCTGTAACCCAACCCGGTGCTCAGTACTCTTTCGTCGATTCTTAAACTTTTCAACTCTTTGCAATGCACTATTATAGTAGGAACTGTTCCAGTTACGACAAAAAAATTTACAATGAAGTTTGAGCCTTTCGTAATCGTAATTCGATCCTGCAATGACAAATGACTCGCACAGAAGAATTTCGCTTTACTTGCAGAAACGTACCGCTGTAGCAGCTTTTGCGTTGGTCGCATTAATGCCTTAAATGTTTGCTTACTCAGCTACTCAGCTTGTCTTTCAGTAATCGTTAGTCATCACTCATCAATCATATTTAGCATGGAAATATTTCAATAGTTTATTATTCCATGCATAAGAAACGAGTACGACAGAACGGTTACGTAGAGTCAAATTTTTAGACTTGTTAGATTATAGCGCGGAGCGTAAATCTTGGCACCGGCAAATTTAACGTTAGTGGTATTGACGAAACATCGCAAATAATATGAATTGAAATTGAAAGAGAGAACCAAAAAATATCACGAATAATTGAGTTAATCTCAATTTATACAGGTGGAAAAAATAATTGGAGTTGCTCCAGCCCTTTTTCAAATTGTTATGAGCAATGCAATCGAAATGCCGACCAGACAAGCCGGAGCGATTTATTTGAAGAATATGATTCAAAGCTCTTGGGCTGAGCCTGACGCAGATGAACTACCAAGATTCCACATTCACGAGCAAGATAGGGGTGTTTTGCGAGACCAACTTGTGGACGCTGTCGTTCATGCTCCGCCCTCTCTTCGCTCTCAACTCTCTGTTTGCATTAGCGTCATTTGCAAGATTGACTTTCCCGGACGGTGGTCATCACTGGTAGATAAAATTTGTGTCTACCTTCAGTCGCCAGAACCAGAAGGGTGGCCCGGAGCCCTGACTTCACTCCTCTCACTTGTCAAGGTGAATTATCGACTTTTGAGTCTGACTGGCTTGTGATATATTTCTTGAATTTTTGGATTTATTGGTGTTATGGTCTTTTCATTGTACATTCCGCTAAAATTACGTACTATTTCTGCAGGTTTTTGAATACAAGAAAGGTGACGAGAGAACACCTTTGAACGAAGCGATGAACCTTCTACTCCCGATGGTTCAAACTATCATGGTTGGGCATTTGTTGAACAACCCATCTACTCAATCTCTATCCATGCAACGACTTGTTCTTAAAATATTTTATGCGCTGACTCAAGTAAGTTATACTTCAGGAGTGGTATTAAAAGTTTGCCTTCCGCGGATTTTAAATTTAATGAAAATAATAATTTGATTTTTAGCACCACTTGCCCTTGACATTGCTTACGAAGGAACGCTTCAATGCTTGGATGGAAATCGTTCGCATTGTTTTGGACCGCAGCAACCCCGAATTTGAAAAGAAACCTGAAGATGACGATGACAAAGTCGAGTTGGAGATGAGTGAATGGTGGAAATCTAAGAAATGGGCAATGAGAACTCTCTACAGAATGTTTGAGAGATACGGAAGTCCAGGTGGAGTGACAAAAGAGTATCGTGACTTTTCAACTTGGTACTTAAACACTTTCTCTGGCGGAGCTCTTCAGGTTGTCTTTAAGATTTTGGATTCTTACCGGAAGGGAGACTTTATAGCTGAGAAGGTCTTACGAGATGGACTTTTATATCTTAAGGTGAGCTATTTTTTTTAAGTCTTACTTCTAGTTTTAAATCACTTTATAATTCTTTTTCCCAAAAGTCTGGTCTGGTGATTATGAAATGTCGATAATTGGAATTTAATACCAATACCAGACAGAGTTAGCACAGTTAGCAGCCTTTTAAATGATTTTCTTGTTTCATAATATATCTTTTTTATTAACTTTGGAACAGAACGCCGTTAGCCACGCTCACGCATGGAAATTCATGAAGCCTCACTCCGGAGCAATGCTCAGTGACGTTATTTATCCACTCATGTGCCACACGGACTCAGACGAGAGACTTTGGAAAGATGACCCAATTGAATATATTCGTACCAAATATTGTAAGTTCATTACTGTTTTCTACGTACAACGAATCATAGTTTATTTTGTGTAACGATCTCCAGAAGCCTCAACTCTTTTGGAAACATTAAAAGAATTTGTCCTAAGAAATTATTCATTTTTCAGCGGACAATATCGAGGATGACTCAGCTGTTGACTGTGGAGAGCAACTCCTTAATGCAATGTGTAAGAAGAGGAAAGGTGTTTTAACGAAATGCCTCCAGTTAGTCAATACGGTTTTGAACGATGAAAGTTCAACTCCAAAACAGAAGGACGGCGCTTTTCACTTGATTGGATCGATAGCTGACATTCTTCTTAAGAAAGAACAATACAAGGATCAGTTTGATGAAGTTCTTCTTCGATATGTGTTTCCTGCAATGTCTACCCCATTCCCTTTCTTGAGGTAATCTCGAAATCTTGTTCGGGATAAAGTTTTCGAATTTTTCTGCGAGCTTCCGGAACTCCGAATACATAGGTATATATTTTGTTGTCTTGTAGAGCTCGAGCTGTGTGGCTTTTGTCAAAACTCAGTACACTCAAGTTCACAAGGGAGGATATTTTCCAGGAAGTTCTTCGTGTTCTTATTTCCGCTATTCTAAATAAAGATGAAGAGCTTCCGGTCAAAGTTGAAGCTGCTTTTTCTATCGAGGCCTTCATTCAGGACCAGCACCGGTGTCACCCATACATTCAGCCACAAGTATGTAAAATTTTGTCCCTCTTTAATCAGTTCAAGTAAAATTGAATGGAGTATTATTTGATTTAAATTTAATATTTTTGTATATTATTGTGTTTCAGATTTGTGCCGTTAGTGTGGAGCTGTTGCAAATTTTACGTTCAACGGAGAATGATGATCTGACGAATGTACTTCAAAAAATTGTTTGCGCGTTTGTGAATGACATCGCCCCGATTGCTCATGATCTTTGTGTACATCTTTCGCTTACTTTTCAACAAGTTATGGAAGGAACTGGTGATGTTGACGGTATGTAAATATTCTGTCAAATATTCGATTCAGGAAATACGAACGCATGTTTGATTATTGACCTTACTAAATCAACAGGTGAGAAAACAATTGTGGCCATGGGTCTATTGAATACAATGGAGACCATTCTTGTTGTGATGGAAGAGCAACCTGAAGTTTGCTTAGCGCTTGAACCAGTTCTTTTGGAAGTGGTTAAATTTATTCTTGATAAATCGGTGATGGAATTTTACGAGGAGGCTTTCTCATTAATTGCCTCTTTGACCGAGAAACAAATTTCGCCCTCGATGTGGGCAGTCTTCGAAGGTGTTTACCGGTGAGTCGGAAATTTTTAAAATATTAGACAGTCTATTGTTGTCTGTTGGTTTAAACTAGCTATTTATCTTTAGTGTGATTGACCGAGACGGAACAGAATATTTTGTAGAAATGATGCCGTGTCTTCACAATTACATTACTGTAGACACCCCGGCTTTTCTTGCGGATCCAAATCGGCTTCTAGCAATTGGAAACATAATCAAAAGGGTGAGTGACTTTCTTCTTACCACCATTTTATTTTATACATTTATGTCCCTTAGGATTAATTCCTTTCCTCATTGTCGTTGAATCTCAACTAAACCAGATATAATTGTAGGTTTTAATTGACGATTCTGATACTGTTGGAGAAGATGCAGAATGTCATGCTGCTAAATTAATTGAAGTATTGATTTTACAATGTCGTCACAATATTCAAGCTGCTATTCCTGGTCTACTTCAATTGGCAATTGATAGACTTACTCGTCCCATCAAGACATCAGAATTGCGAACCATGTGTCTTCAGGTTAGATATTTAGATACAAAATAACTCGAATATTAACTATAACTAAACTTTAATTTATCACTGACTTGACAAGGTTGTTGTTGCTTCACTCTACCATGATCTACAAATGACGATGTCAGTTGTTTCTACGATAGACACATTTGTGAAGCAATGGATTGCTGATACTGACTGTTTCCTAGGACTTCATGACAGGAAAGTTTGTGTTTTGGGCCTTTGCGCTCTTATTCAGGTGAGTAAACTGATACGTTTTGGTGCAAAAATTATTGCATTATTTATTTCAGTTTGGCTTTTCGTATTTTTGTTAACATTTAACATCCGAATCAATGTTTATTGTGTCTTCGAATTGAACAAAAATTAAATATAATTCTTATTCATAACCCTTGCAGAGTCAGAATCGTCCAAATGCTGTTCAAGAATGTTCGAAAGAAATTCTGCCGTCCCTCATACTTCTGTTTGATGGACTGAAAAGAGCATATGCAGGTTTGATCCCTTTTGAATCAACTATTTGAAAGATTTATTTAAACCAATTTGTTGAATGCGAGTACTACGATCAACAGCAGCAATAGATCTCAAATTACATGTGTGTATTATTCTTAAAAAGTATTTTTGTCTTTACCACACAGCGAAAGCCTTAGAGAATGCAGACTCGGATTCGGAGGAGGAGGGAGACGATGAGGAATGTGAAGTTGAGGGTAAGTCAGTCAAGTCAGGTTCGACAATATAATTTGTACTCAGACAAGGGCGACTGTCATGTGTCGGTGTCAATAACCAAACTAATCAACATTCGTATTTACATTTACAATAGAAGTTCTTAGTTCCGAAGAGGATGAAATTGATGATGAAGGGCAAGAATACTTGGAAGCACTTGAGAAAAGAGTGAATTCAGCTCGAGGACGAGCACCGTTCGATATCTCAGCAAGAATTGAAGATAATGTAAATTAGAATAAATATTTACAAAAATAGATTTTGTTGAAAGACTAAGTAGACTAACGAATTTTATTAAAACAAGGATGAAGAGGACGACGATGACGACAGTGATAATTATTCACTTGGTGAAGAGACTGCTTTGGAATGTTACGCAACACCCTTAGATGAAGAAGAGTCACCTATTGATGAATACGTCATCTTTAAAGAAGTTATGCTCAGTAAGATTACATTCACAAAGACACTATTTTCCGTATTTTTACACTTGGTCTAATCTATCGGAATCGGAATGGCTAGAGTCCCTAAATGATCGACACAACTCATTCCTCCCGAATTTAATATTTACACACGAACATGTTTTCAATTTTAATAGACCTGGAAACCGGTGATCCGAATTTTTATGTGGCATTGACGCATGCTCTAAATGAGGAGCAACGTAAATCAGTTCAAGAAATTTTTGTTTTGGCTGACCAAAGGAAGGCAGCTGCACAGAGTAAAGAAATCCTGAAACGCGGGGGTAAGAAATGTTCACTTCTGTATAGCCAAAATTCACGTTTCTAATTAAATTTGCCGTTCAATATATATATTTTTTTTGTAAATTCTAGGTTACGAGTTTCGTCAGCAAGCCATACCAACTTCGTTTAATTTTGGAAGTGGAGTTCCACCGACGCTAACTTAGGCTGAAATGCATTCTAAATGCGATACACTGTGGTCTGTGGAAAATTTTTAAAAACAAACGCTTGTATTTGTTAAGTTTTACTAGATTTATAATTGACTCAAATCGTAATCGTGTTGGCTATTTGTCGGTACTGGCGATTTAAATATTTAAAAGTATGCCTTCCTTTAAAAAGGCAATAACAGCTCTAAACTTGGGCTTGACGAATATTGTTAATTTGTTTGCTCCGACTTGACTATTATTTGGTTATATGTTTAAATTCGAATTCGAAATTATATTCTGTAATGTTAATTAATGATTTCAATATTTCTATATAAAATGTGTTAAGTTTTAAGAGTGTATTAATGAAAATTCGCGTATATATAAATTTAAAATGGAGCAAACTCTTGATGTTTAAACTATAAAAACTGTGCATGTTACGTTCACGGCTATAAAGACGAAGTAAATTGTAATATTTTTATCTCTATCTATCCAATGTTAATGTTATATAGTGCTGTCCAGTGTCCAGTGACCAGAGGAGATATTTATTCGAATAAAGAGCGAACAGTGGAAGAGATCTTGAATCGTCTTTTCTATTCGGTAAAATTTGAATTATT
>JAQFYE010004990.1:0-12548 GCA_034694305.1 Protaphorura glebata
ACCGCGGATTTATTGCAGACTCTGGCTGCCATAGGGAATCCTTACTTCAATTGAAGTAAAATTACTGGTAATACTACGGAATAATCGCATACAACTTGCTGTCACATGGAACCGTCACTCAAAATGGCAGCAGATTTACAGGATTCATTACAGTCGATTTGCAGAACGCCTCGTTGTCAGAAGTTCATAATCCTACATTACAAGATTAAAAAAGATAATCGAATTTTTAAAACTTCGATAATCATTAAAACTATTTACCCATTAAATTCCCTTCTAAGTACATCTGAAGTATCATCATATATATTATATCCAATTTCTTAATCATTTGTCTATTTAAATCGGGCTACTTTACTCATTGGCTGCGCCTATTCCCTTTCGCAGTTTAATCCCAAAAGAAATGGCACAATAATTTTTTTTCTCTCTTCCAATTCAATTCGGCGATTGTCTCCCCCTCTTTCAGGTTTTTTGGCGTCCAAGGAAAAGCGTCCTGGGAAATTCTTCTGAACCCAAGACAGTCCAAGAAAAGAAATGCTATGGTGTCTACTGCATTTTATTTTCCAACTTGAACGAATTCCCCGGAAATTCTTGTACTCCTTTTCTCACTAAGTTTTTGTAGTACCAAAAAAAGAATGTTCCACACTCAACTCACTTGAATGTTCACTTATCCGGTTCAATAAATTATTCAAAATTCTAGTTTCAGGACTTTGAATTCGGCCATGGAATTCGATTTATTGAACCATGTTAAGATTTTATGTTAGTGTCTTATGAGTGTGAGTGCGTGAGTTTGTGTGATTCGAAAACTATTCAATAAATTGATAGTCGCACATAATTGGATTTCATCCTTTCTTTTTCGGGGTCTCAGATCACTCTTTTTATTCATGTACTTTGGAAAAACCCTACTTCTTTTTTGCACTCGTTAGCTTTTTTTTATATTGACTTGACTTTTCATTCAGACACTCGAGAACAGGACACGGCGGTCAACCGCGTCCGGTTTTCAGTTGAACTCTATTTCAACTTCAAATCAAGTTTTCCTCGATTTGTCTCCAAAATCCTTGCTCCAAAACCTATGTTATTGTCCAACATTGGATAAAGTATTATGACTAATAATGTTATGGCTTTAACTGAAATCCACTTCCTAACAGATGTACTGTGGGACTGTAAATTCTCGTGTACTTTGTGTGCTTGGTTTAAACTTGTGCTATCTCCGGGCTTTGGATTCGAATGATGTTCGCCTTCCAATGCACACCAGAATGTAAGTTACCCAAGCATAAGACACGAAAGACAAGTGTATCTTTCATTTTCGGACTCTTAATCTCGACTGTTTCTCCACTTTACTGCTCATCCGTTTCATTTTTTCCGTTGCTTAATTTATACTCCTTTCCTAGTAGCCTAACTCGGATGGGAAGACCAGAACACGGCGGATACCCACGTCCGGTTATTTGATTTTTGTCCAGTTCTAGTTTCACTCAGAATTCTCCTCATTATGATCATTTTATTTTCACCTAAAATGCCTGGTACAATTCTTTTCTTAATTTATAACACCGCAATGAACATTATGACTAAAGGCTTACATGTCTCATCAAATTTGCTAGACAACAATATGTTTCAGTGGAGTTAGAGTTTAGAATTTATAACAAACGAAGAATAAACCATGCAAATGTACAGTGTGGTTCATTAGTCTGTGTCCAGAGTGTGATGGGACTGTGAGCCAGAGAAGAGCTTTATTGGTCTGTATTATTATTGATCGGGGGTATTATCTCATAGTTATCGTAATAGTGGTGAGATATACGTGGGAAGTAATTTGTAGATCCTACCTAACTACCGCATAAACGGTGTCAGTTGCTCTAAACACCCAGTATTCGATACAGCGAACATAGACAATTTTTAATATTGTGATTCTTTTAAAAGGTTCTATCCACTTTTGTAGCTATGCCAATTTATTTAATTTACATTAATACTACAATACTTATTTAATAAAATTCTAATTAATAAATAAATAAAATAATCTAAACATAATTTTAAAAATTTTGTATGCCGCTTTATAATTGCGGGTAACAATAGATTTAGACCAAACAATGAATTTTGTCTACACCTTCTGGATGAATTGCTACTATTGGACAGTTTTCAAAATTGTCAGCGAAAGATAATTAAATCCAATATTAAAATAATAGATAATAAATATGAATTAAATGTGATGCGCGTGGCAAATAATTGTAACATTCTTTTCATGTCTTCGGCGTTCATTTTATGCATTCGGTTCACTGAAGTTTGAACGCAAAGTATGCTCGGAACCTTAATTTTCCACTGACCATATAAATGTTTACCTCGTTTCATAAATCAAGGAAATTGAGAAAGAGTTCCGATTTTGAAACCCGGTTTTCTTTGGAGTACCTTGATGAAAATTTATGAATAACCCATTAAAATAATTGTATTCAAAAAGGCTTCCGCACGGGATAATTTTTTTCCGCGCAATTTTATCAAATCAGATCTGCTTTCGATGCAACCAGTTATCCCTCAGAATGAGTGACATTAATATTTATTAATTGAAGTTATTCATAAGTCTAGGTACAGTCGAAATTGACGACACTCACTGATGAATCAATGTGACGTATTTTACGAGTATATGTATTGTGTGAGCTATAGAGGTAATGATTTTAGTAATTCCGGCTTATGTACTTAATTCTTGATTTAAGTCATAAATGAACTAATACATTCAAAATTCTCTCCTTCAATTATGAATTATGACTTCATCTCCTACAAATTGTACTGCCTCTGAAAGACACAAGAAAATAATTAAATTAACGACTGAAAATTGTACAAGCACCCTTGAGCAAGTGATTGTCAAAATTATTGAAATGTTAAAAACTTGCAAACTTTGAACAAAATGAAGACAACGTTTTCATTCCACCCAACAGTCACTGTAGTACAAAATTATTTTCGCTTACATAAAGTAATTTACGCAAGATTTGTGGGCACAGAAAATTGTATGTGGTCAAAATATCTCATAAGTCGGATGAAAATAAAAGGGAGATAAATGATGCCTTTAAGATTTCGAATGTGTGAATATTTTTGAGGGAGATAAGAAGGAATATAATAGAAGAACTCGGGTTACTTTAATCCAGTCTTCTCCGTACCAGGGTTCCCTGCATAGAACAAATGAAAAGCAATCATATCTTTATGAATTGAATTTCCTCTAACCAAGAGTTTCTCCTCCAGTAAAAGTGAATATGCATACACAGAACGGTGTGAACACGAGATGTTAAGGCAAAGTGATTTATGACCTAATTTTTTAGTTTAGCTTAAGGATTCTGTATTCTGCCCTTCAATGATTATGGGACACAGAGTGGGTGCGATGCATGACTTTCGGGCCAGAAAGGTCCACACACGCGCAACCTTGCTCCAAGCTTTTTTATCTGTTTAAGGTTACAACATAATATTAACTTGTACTATGTTGTGGGCTATCTCTATCGTAGAAGTAGACCATAAGAAATGATTTGAATCAGACTGTGTGATGTCTGAATTCTGTGTTAACGTAACTCAGGATAGAAAATAATGTTGACTGCCCAGCCACGACGTCCAGTATTTCATTTTTTTTGGAATAGTAGGGGTGATGTTACTCATGTCAACTTTGGTCACCACTGGATGTCGTTAGGATCAAGGCCAAGATTTTGGATTACATTGGATGTGTGGTATGCCTAAAATTCAGTCGAATCAAGGAAAACGGTAAAATTAGAACGCGCCTTCAGAAATATAAACACAACACATGTGTGTAAGTTGGGTGTCTCTGTGATATTTGAAAGAGTGAACTCAAAATAAATAATAATATGGTAGGGGAGAGTGGGGTCGGTTGGAACACTTCGGCTTTCGGAATTTATTTAGAGAAATGCAATAACAAAATCTAATTTTTTTTTGCACCACCCTAAACCCAGGTCATCGATAATCATGTCTGTAATTTTAATTGTAAATTACTTTGCCAATTAATATGTGAATTAATTAATTTTTGAAAAGTTGTTTTTTGTTCCAACCGACCCCAATGTGGGGGCGGTTGAAACACCCAGTGGGGACGGTTGGAACACAATTTAAACACGTATATTTTGCACCCGGGAACTACGCATTTACATTTTTTCTTTGATGAGACCTGCACAGGAGCATCTTCAGACAATTTTCTCTTGGTGCTGCAGATTTCCTTGTCTGGTGTTCGCATTCCTCGAGCAGTTGCTGTAACTTTCCTTTTCTGTCCCTCCAATGCGTCTCCAACTGGAGAATCTGTCAAAACGGCACATTCTCTCTTTCGTCTCCCGATTTTGCTTGTTGCCTGGGATCAGCTTTCGGTAAATGAAATGACGATTCTATTGTCAATTCGACAGAGGACTTGTTCCTGGGTCGAGCTAAAGACCTTGTTATGTTGTTTGTATCCAACGGTCGGAGGGAGTGACAGATTTGGGTCATTTAGTTTATTGCAAAGTCGACTGAAAGACACATGAGACATTTTAAGATCTTTAGCAACCGAACGAATGCTCCGCCCTTCATAAAATGACTAAACTAGCCGCGGATTCAAATTCGGCTTGCGATAACCTTTGATGTTCGGATTCTGTTGCGAGTCATCTCTGTCAAAATTTTTTAAAATTGAGTGGATAAAATTAAATAAACAATAATATAATTGGTGTTCCAACCGCCCCCATAATTGCTGTTACAATTGACCCCATACGGCCTAACGCATTTAAAACAGTTCTGTTGTCATGGCAACAATTCATAATTTAAAAAACCTTGCTGTGAGGGATAGCCTAATGGCAAGTTTAACAAAACATGAAAAAAGTTTCCCTTCATTCACCAAATTGAGGCCCTCAGACGATTTTTGAATGGACATAAAAAGTTTACTTGGACCCCCCAAATTTCGTGTTTATTTTTTTACAACTGAATTATTTGAAGTGAATTTTCGGATTCTCAGGGATATTTTGAAGAATGGAAAGGTGAGTCTATTAAAAAAATTCCCACGTTGTTCTGATGACTAGGCTCTGAATGCGGACAAGTGTTCCAATCGCCCCATGTTCCAACCGACCCCACTCTCCCCTACTTCAAATAATTTTATTTCGTCAAAGGCTTGGATGCAGTGGCTCTTGATTCATGTGACTGGTCTCACAAGGAAAACACCTGAGGTCTTCTTCCATCCTCGCCCACCATACACTTTTTCACACCATTTGTAATCTCTTGAGTCTTGACACGAAGAAAATTAAAACTCGTCTCCACAAATGAACTACTTTTTTTGGCCAAAAATTCATGAATTTCATTTTCAGATAATCCTTACTGCGTTCTAACGTGTTGAAAAGTTAGTGACCATGGGGGGGGGCAGCAGTCGAATATCTCAACCCATGGGAAGTGGAAATTTCTCATGGTAAAATGACATCCTGAGTTTCATTAATCTTATTCTGGGCTTTGAACTGCATGCACGTTATAGGCACACCATGTAGCTAGACCGCCAACAGGTGAGGTAACCTTTGTAGTAGGAAAACTATGCAACGCAGTTTGACCGAAAGAGGTACCACTAGTAGTACGAAGTGAATCAGAAAATGAAAAGGTATCCCCATTAGTAGGAAGTGATTAAGCAAATGAACGAGGCACCCCTAGAAGTAGTACTAGTTGAATCAATAAACTTGGACATGACTTTGACTAATATAAACATAACGCATTCTCAAAAAATGTGAAAGTAAGGGAGGAAGGAATAATGTTTAAGGAAACGAGAAAATGAATTGTAATTTACATGATCCGCTTCGTGAGCACGCCTCCTAAGAAACTGCGAGTGTAGAATTTTAAGAAAGAGTGGGAATTGTCAAAGGTAGTGTCATTATCAGAACTTCATTTTAGCTCAATTTAAAGGAATCGTAATTCCGAAAATAGAATATTATTTTGAACTAATATGTTGAGCGTTCGATACAAGATTGTGGCTCGACGATCCCCAATGATGGCTTAAAATGCGTGGAGTGTAGTGCGGGGGCTGTGCCGTAATGGATTAGTTAAGGTGAGGTGAAATACGAACCTACATGGCAGGGTTGGGGCTCCCTCGTAGAAATATGAGACAAAACATTGTTGGACTCAGAATGTGTGATATCATATCTGAATTCCGTCTTGGCACGCACGCCTCAGGATAGGAATTAAGTCAAGCGATTGGCCCCACCTGGTGATCCCCTCCTTGAACAGAAGGGGAAGTCTTAGTCGGGTCAACTTTACCACCACTGGATGTCGCTTGGGCCAGGGCCAAGATTTTGAACAAAACAGAAGTTCACCATATGAGACATTAAGTGGAATCAAGAAGACGGTTTGCGGAATGCGTTATTTTTGGGTCATGTGTGCTAGTGACATTTGATAGAATGGACTCAAATAAAAAATATATCTCAGACGACTTTTTGGTGTCAAAGCCAAGTATATGTACAAGGTCTCCCAGCTCACATGAGTACATACATAGAACACGTTGTACATTATCACTCCTGTACAATTTTACTCAAATCCGTTGGTGCCTTAATTCATCTGCCACACTGTTCATTTTAATGAAGATTTTAATTTCCTTCCCTAATCTCATGTTCAATTTTTAAAATAGTGTTGGTCCTTCCTGACGCCAGGCACTGACTGACCTTGCTAATGTTGGATGGTGGAAGTTCGATCCCTGGGTCAGATAATGTAATATAACTTATATGGGGATTGCATCAAAGTAAAAATAAAAAAATGAAAAAATGGGCTAATAATTAATGATATTCAAGACAATATTACAAATACGTTGTAATTCTTGCAGTTCTAATCCTGATAATCGCAGAGACTGGTTACGTTTCAGTTTGAATTAGGGAGCCTACCCATATAAGTAGAAAAGACCTCCAATACAAAAATCATCTCTTCGCTGGAGCCAAAGTCCTTGTGACCTACGCTACGTAACAGCCCTATTTTGATTTGATGTCGATACAATTAAATTCAACAGACGAACCGATGCGACAGACATTTTATGGAGGAAACAGTGGACCGTCAGTAAAACAGGATTATGAATTACGCCTGTGGTGGGGGCTCAATCCCGAAGTTACAAAAATATTGCATTTCGAGAAGAGCGGTGGTCTTTCTAAAGAAAACTCAAAATACTAGAAAAAGAACACCTCATGTACCACACCCCAAATACGGTGCTGTTAAGGCATCTTCCTCGTGACCTTTTTTCTGCTGGTTCTACTACCAATAGTTGGTTGATTAAGTTCTACGCATTATATTTCTGGGAAAATATTATGTAATTAGAGAAGGATTTATACGCCTTGACTAGCTAAGTTCTTTCACGTTGTTGAAAAGTAGGGGTGGACCGGATAGTGGTATCCGGTTATTGGCCGTATACCGGATATCCGGCTCCGGCTCCGGCCTCCCGCCGCATACTGAATATCCGGCCGGATAATAAGAACTGTACAAGTGAGGTGTCCTTGCAGCATGGGGATACCATTTTTAAACAGAGAAACACGATTTTTCTTTCCAGAAATGAGACACCTCGGAATAGTTGAATAAATTACTATTTTATTTCCACTTTCGCATGTACGATATTAACATAGAGAGAGACCTAGTGGTAGTGGTTTTACTGTTTATATATATTTATTTCCAAACTAGTATATCACTTATAATAAGACTAGTTTGACAATTAAGAGTTGAAGCAATGCAATTTATTCAAAATTGATTTTGTGGTTCAGATTAATACCGGAAATTAAAAATTTCCAATTTAGGTAACGCAAAACTGTTATCTGCTATCAGGTTGAGTTCCTATTGTCTTCATATATGCTTCCAGATATGTAATTTTCACCTTGATTTGATTGCGAACTTGTAAAGAGAATCATCCGTTCACTTAGACTTACTTTTAATTGATAATTAATTATTAACGGCAAAAATGTGTCTTTCTAAAATATAAAAGACACTACAGGCACCTTGCGAACCAGAGTAGGTTAGTCAGATTTGGCTAGATTTTGCGTAGGCTATTGTATTGCTATTGCGTAGGCTATTGTATTGACCTGCTGAATAACATTTGTGGACGTTCTACATTCAGAACCCGCCTTAGCAAGTCAAGGACGATAGCGTGTCCAGAATCCAGTCAAATCTGACCAGCCTACTCTGGCCAACGAGGTGTGTGCGGTGTTATTTGCTTTAAATGGTAGTAAAATGCTGCTGGCAAATTGTCGCTTACAATTTACAATTTTGTTTAAAAAAAATAAAGAATCGGGTACAAATAGAGATAAGCTTGAGATGACTTATCACCTCGTCTATCGAATTTGATTTCCTGGCCTACTTTGTGCACCACTTCATGATTTCAGCCAGGTCAGCGGTTCATTATTTATTAATTATTAATTCTGAAACAAATAGTTTTGGAATTATAATTTTGCCTAAATATTAATTAAACTGACTAGAGTCAAACACCGTATTTGTACTTGTCAAAACGCTAGTGATATTATTCGTTCGCAAATACATGGTATGGGACTCGATATTAACAAGACTCGTGTTTTGCGCACATGATTGATCGTACACAGGTTACCTTGTTCAGACAAGAGCGTTAAGACTACGACAGGAATGATCTACGCATCCGCAGCTTTCCAACGATACCCCACTTGCATAGGAAAAAGTATCCGGCCGGATACCGGATAGGACGATCCGGCCTGAAAAAGTCCCGATATCCGGTCCATCTCTATTAAAAAGATAGTTCTGTGTGTAGAAATTGTCCGAATGTATAAATTATCATCTTAATTATGCACTCATCATCTTCGTAAGTAGGAAGTGTTTCCATAATAAGACAATCCATTAGTTCTCTTCGTGTTTTTGAATGCTTTGAATGACACTTAAATAAAGAAAGAAAGAAAGAAACAAACAAACAACATTTCGAAGGAAAATTTTTGGGTAAATATTTATTAATGTTTAGAAATGATTTTTAGAAGTTCAGGGGGAACATGGCATTTATAGTCGGCGTTTGACTGGACAAACTTAGCAGGATTTTGCGTTCCATGAGGAATGAATTGAAATTAAGTCATTCAAGCAATTCGACTTTTTTGATTTATTGTTTCTTCAGAAATAAATGCGTCCAAATGATGAGTGAGGCCATTAACTTCTAGAACGATAAATATTAATAGTCATCGACGCCACTGCTCCAAAGTAATAATGATCATGATAGGCAATCACGTATATTTACATCAACATCACTATCGCGATGAATTTATTTTGTCTTCGTCATCACTACTGAGTCACTTCGAGTCTCACTAATGTCTCCACATCCGCTCTTCCAGTAAACAAATTCAAACGGTTAGAATTTCAGAACGCACAATCTGATGATGACATCCTCTATATACGTACAGCATCTCTGTACAATTTTAGTACGTACTTCAGGAAATATTTTTAGAAAAATAACTGAAGGATTCGATTGTCAAATAATTTTGCCAGGTTTGCGAGTTTCGAATGACACGATGAAACAGATTACGCAATTATCTAATATTGTTGAGGGTTCAGATGGACAATTTGTGAGAATGAGTATTAAATACTTATATTAGCCTATACGTCTGGACATTGATAACTACGAATACATTTAGGAATTCCACACCCACGAACGATCTAAAATACCGGACACACTGCAAGTCAAAGTAACATAAACTGAAGAGAAGAGGTTTAGATTCTAAAACGACTAGTTAAAAACATTGTTTTCCGCAAAATTAAATTTTTTGTCCGTTCCCATGTCCTCGATGCACCGGATGCAAGTGCGGGGTCAGGGGTTGGCGTTCTCCAGTTTCTGTCTCTTTCGTGACAATTCATGCGAGATTCAATTATTTCCAAGGGATTCAACAACCCAGACTGACAAGGGAACAACTTATTCAACTCATGCTCCAACCCAGACCGGCCATACTATTTGTCGTACCAATTAGTAACCCCTGACACAAAAAAAGTTGTATGTGTATGTCGTCTTCTCGTTTATTATTTCTGTTGTATACAATTTAAATCATAAAAATAATTTCAATATTTGCACGTCTGAGATTTAATTAAGATTCATGATTGAATACTTCTGGTACAAGGTGTGTTGGATTTTATGCATATGAGTGAGGAGTGAGTTCTGAAAAGAATAAGAATATAGGGTATCGGACCATTTGCATTATCTCATGAAATATGATGAAGTGAGTTAAGAAGAGAAGAAAGGGAGGAAAGATTGAAGGAAATTGCTTCTGTCACACTTTACTCACTTGTCAAGAGTTACGAGGGAGATACCAGGGCTGATAATTCTCACTCACAATCCAATACCGATTAAAAATCAACATAAAACAATAATCCTACTACGGCTTCTTTCCTTTCTTGTACTTTATTTTCTATAGGCTTTTCCCAAAAAACACCAAAGTTCACGGTGACTAATATTTTGCGCCCTGCGTATCTCAGGAACCACAACAGATCCAATCAATCACCTCAAATGGGATCTCACTAAATATATTTAGCTCAATCTGTAAGCGAGTTCAAGTGTTGCGCGCGGTAGAAAGTAAAAGATCAGTTATTCGACGTTTTTCAGCCTTTTCTTCTGGTCTTCCGCCTGAAATTAACAAAATTTCGAAGAACGAACTACACTTACCACATTCGCAATAAGTACTTCCTGAAAATTTCTGGCGTAAACCGACAATTTCTGAGCAAGTCGATTTTGCCTCAAAATGTCACCTTTTCTGAAAACAAGCGAAACCGAAATTCTGAAGCAAAATTGACTTGCTCAGAAATTGTCGATGCGTGGCACAAAATTTTCAGAAAGCACTTCTGCATGTGGTGGTCGAGTCGGTTTTTCGAAATTTTCAAATTTCCATGTATTGTTGTGGTTCCTGAGATACAAAACGGGCAATACATATTAGTCGCCCTGTACTGTTCACAATTAATAGAGATTGAAAATTACTCGCTTCGACAATCTCCGGCGAGTTAATTTATATCCGGAAACGAATTGGATGTTGATGTTAGTGTTTCAAAATTTCGAAGTTTTGATGGCGTTTCTGAAGAATATAAAGTGTTGCCGGTATCAGTTGGCTGGAATTTTGAAATGTTGTATCCCTGGACCTACTGATAAACTTTTGTGAAGGTCCCAATCAGAAAAGTCTAACCGTTTGGCCGTTCGAAATTCACAGCGTGTATGTAGAAAAAGTACGTACGTACGTACGTGCTATTAACTCATGTCATATATGATTTCCGATGACATGATTTGAATACAAACGAAATTGGGTGGAATTTGTGATACACATGCCTTGGAATGAAAGGAGTGGTCAAGAGTGAGCATCCAATTTTCTATTCAACATGCCTTGACCGACAATGAGCTGCCAATCCGTGGATCCACATAGATTGTTTGTATGTATTGCTGTACGTACGTGTATTTCGAAACTTTAATGACGTCTGACATGTGAGTTAGCCAATCATGGAATGAAATGCGTAGAGTGAATGACTCAGTCCTAGACCCGAGCGTCTTTTTCTTCGTCTGACTCACTCTGAACACCGAGTCTAGAATAGGAAGTTATGTAGTTTTAGCTATTCCTTTCCTAAATTGACTTCCAACAGTCCGCGGATGGTAAAACAATCAATCATTATTAATTTGAATCATTTTTGATAATTCATTGAAGTCATTCCATTCTATTGTATTCCCAAAAACTTTAACGGAGTGGTTGAATTCCTAACAAGAATTTGAGTTCTTTGAGTAAGTTCTTACAGAATTTAATCCAATATTTGATTTGTTTTCTAAAATCTGGTTAAATTTTTCTGGATAATTTTGATTTCTAGCTCAACGAGGAATGGACACGTTGAACTCCGACTTGCTGAAAGGACAGCCGTCTCAGAGACCCAGGTTTTGGTCCTCGAAAGAAAGAATTGGGTGAGAAGGTCAGTCATTGTTAGCGGAAACCATATAAAAAATCTACAATTTTGTCACAATTTTTCAGAGACGTTTCCAAACCCGTTTTGTTTTATTAACAATTTTTCACTAGCCTTCTTTTTGGTTTATTATTTTGCCACAGTTTTCTCTAATTTGTTTTAATTTTTTAGGGCACTTTTATTTTTATTTGACGTCATTTCAATTTTCAGTGGCGTTATGGTAGCCCATTTAAGTTTAGATCACACATATATTTATTTTGTTTTCAGTATCACATTTTGGGTTCTTATTTGTTTTCCGAGATAGTAATTGGCTCAATTCAGTTTCTAGATCCCCATTCCCGACTTTTAATAAAAAAAATTTCAGCTATTTTATTTTTTGACGACATTTTAATCAGATTAATGAGTTCATCTTGATTTCCAGTCACATTTTGTGGTCATGTTGTTTTTGTTGTATTAAAATGTATGCTTCAATTTCCTTCTGATTCTATTTCTGAGATCATTCAGAATTCTCGAGATAAATTGATTGCAAAAATGACTATTCTGATTTTGAAACAGTTGAAGAGATTTACGGGTGGCGTGGAGAAGCTGGAGGAATTTAGAGGCAAAGAAATTCAGGGGAAAATCTTGTAATGCTGCAAGGTCGGGCTGAGAAACGATGTGGTGAGTAGACCAATACCAAAAAT
>JAQFYE010004991.1:0-12548 GCA_034694305.1 Protaphorura glebata
ATGCGGTATTTTTGTTCATCCCGCTCACTCTCTTCATGATGCTATGCCGCGCGGATTAGCGGCGCGAACGGACCCAGCCAGGGACGGACCCAGGCACTTAGTCAAATATATATGAGGATTGAAATGTGGCTAAGAATTGACCGAACGAAATACTCAAACCTCTTAATAACTAAAAAAAATTATATAATATGTAATATCCGTCCATGGAATACATTGTCCTTCACCACTTGCGAGATTTAAATTATTATACATCTAAATTTCAAAATCAAACAATTTAAATGCGACAATTCAGCTATTGCAAATCCTATTAATCCAACTTAGTCCGAATAAAGGATAATAAGGTCTAGAAACTATGAGTTAGAAGTTAGAACTTATGTTAAATAGTAGTCCGAGACTGACGTCTGGCGTGTTGAAATTACTTAACCTTGAAAGTGCAATAATAATATGGAAACCTTTTAGACAAAGAATTCAGGATTCATAATCCATAAACTTCTGTTTTCCAAATTTAGTAGAACACGCAAAAGGGTGATTAGTTGGGAGTTCATTAAGCTCGTTTGGGTAAACTTCCTCGGACTTGACGTCACAGGAAATCCATTGACCTATTGCATGGACTAGATTCAAATTAACTTGCGACGTGTGGTCTAACCCTTTACAAAGTATTTTTTGTGTATGCAATTATTCCAATTTATTGATTTACTTTAACTAAAGGTGCTGAATAAGGCAAGGAAGTGAGATTATACAATTTTTTTTGCAAAAATCTATTGTATAAACTACATGCTCTATAGACTAGTCGGAAGTACACTTAAATATATTGAGCATCGGTTTATTTAGAAGAAATTTTAATTCGAAACTGCATTTTCGAGAACTTTAAGAACAGTATGTGTGTGGGAAAAAACGCAGGTATTTAGGGTGAACTGAAATAAACTTACACATTACTAGGATGGCAATAAAAGCAGGTCATCCTGGAAGTAACAGGACGAGTGTCTCTAGTAGATCTGCCTTGATTGGAAACTACTCGAGGGACAGACTCCTCAAATCCTGCAAAACAATCTGTCACAGAGAACAGACGAGGTGTCCACATACTTACGTATCGGGTCAAATGAATTTTTTATTTATTTCTGACAAAAAACTTCAGGGAATGAGATTTCAAGTGTGTGTTCATGATCTCCATCTTGTCTTCTCATATTGGTTCTAAAAATACAACAAATGTAATAATTAATTAAGTCTCTAGTACGCAATGCACATTCATTGTGCTCAATCTTGCAATTTCTGACCTTACGTGGACATATATAGATAATATCCAATAGAAAAATTCTTGTGTTAATTGCTGTGTAGCATGTCAGTATACTTTGTATTGTTCAAGGATGTCCAATGTCCAGCAAGTCAAATATAATTGTAAGTGAAATGTTTGAGTGTGATTGAAATCTTAGACAATCAAAGTGTTTGGCTGTCATGTGTAGATTTGTTTCTGGACAGATACGATTATTACCACATCCTCATGAAGATTCACAGTTCGAAGGCTTTCACCACTTTCTCCATTAGTGCAATATTAGCAAAAATCTACAAGCGTTTGACCTCCTAAATTATTTGACAATTGACCTGGGACATAGCGAGAACTTCTCCAAGCTAAAATTCCTTTCTAATGACTGACTGAGCTGAATTCCTTGTTTCATTCTTTCTGCAGCCTGCTAATTATCTGGTGACCGAGTTGGGGAAAGCGAATGTGACTTGTAAGGCTGCCTTCACATTTTCTCTCTCAGACTTCCAAGACCAGCTCCAAGACATGAAAGTAAGTCGAGTCAAAAAATGCTCGCCCAGCCCAGGGCGACCGAAATCGTTATCCCTATCCACAAACCACATAGGGTTGGATAATAATGGTTGTAGTTTCCTCGTCTTAATGGAAATAATATCAGGAACGGACTTGGTCTCCAATAATCTCTAAATAGACTCCAGCCATGCTCAAGTCCATAAAAAGATGGTAGGGATATTTAGTATAGACGTAATCAATGCGGAAATAATATACCAAAAAAAAGAATTCTACAATCTGCGTCAGCTTAGTTTTATTATTATAATCATCCTTCCCTGACTTCAGTAACACTGCGATTACTAATGCACAATATAGTGCATTTTTTTGTGTCAGATTAAGATAATAAGTGCATTCGAAGACGTGGGTTCCAGATATTTTATTTTGAAACGGAATAAGAATGATTGTGACATTGCCCGAAAGCCGATACTTTTGGGCCCTAGCTGAGGTTTAGACTGTTCAGAAAATCAAGAAAATTTTATCGATATAAATTTTAAAAATCTATTTCTCAGAGTTAACCAGAACTCACAAAAATAATGTTGGTTTCCAGTAACATTTTGTGTCCAATTCTGGTAACGTCCTTACGTAAAATAGAGTATATTCCCATCTGTGGTAAAACCTCTTTTTACTGATCATTATTTTCTTCATCCCCTTCCAAATCTCATTAGTACAGAGTCGCTTTTTCAAAGAGACTTTTCTTCGGTTTTTTATTGATTATAAGAAATTCCAAGTCCGTGATCACTCAGCTATTGTGTAGGTAAAACAAATTGCAACTTTTTGGGAATTCCGGGCTCGGCGTTTTCTCCGATCTCGTGTACACTCAGAAATAGACATTCCAGCGAAGATTTAGGTAACGAGAACTCATTTTATTTTATTTTTGCCTTAATCCGACAGGAAATGGATGCCAGGATAATCATCGCCAGTTTTGGATCTGACGTTGCTCCGCGTATATTCTGTGAGGCAAGTTATACACCATTATTAATGAACAGATATAATAAATCAAGGTATGTAATTGTATAGCTTGGATTTAAGAATAATTCAAATTATTATTCGAAACTGAATATGAGTAAAATATCAAAATCAGATTAATTTTTTCCGGGAAACTCCACAGCTTCGGGGACGAGTTACATTTTACAACCAAGTCTGTTGATGAGATTATAAAGCTCGTGGACATGGCCACGGTGTCATTCGTTCCGTTCGAATTGTAATTACTCTCTGGCGTATCTTGAGTGCGTGTTACACCGAGGCAGGCTTGAAAGTTTCTAACATTTCGATTAAAGGAGTTTTAATCCGCTTTACGAAATGTACCACCAAGCTGGAATAAAATACGCAGAAATTAAAAATGCAAATCCCAGTGGTTTAAATTCGGTAGACATGACTAAAGTGGAACATGTAATGTGTGTATTTCATCCAGGTGTACAAAATGGGGATGTACGGTGGAGACTACGCTTGGATTTTTATGGGGAAACCGGAAATGAGTTGGTGGTTGCCCTCGTCCACTGCTGGGAATAGTGATGGAGGAATGGAGCCACAAAATGTGTACCGAAATGCCACGTTTTCACCGGGAACGACGGATTCGTCCTCCTCTCACCGGTTTAATCAATTATTCTCTCAAGTGAACTGCACCTATGAACAGTTGAAGGCCTCTGTCGAAAGCACACTCTTCATCGACAGACACAACTTTATTATTCGGGACATGAGCTCGATTTCTGGAATGGTATGGTCACGAATAAACCACAACATACGCAAAGCCACAAAACTCATGCATGAGAAATCTAATTGAATCAGATTTGGCTAAAATCTTACACAGAAGAAAATTGTGACCTTCTCAAAATCGTTGTTGTCGTACTATATCGAAGAGATTTTATCAGTCCAACAGGGTCACCCACCAGAACAATATTCGCCGTCACTTGGCCAATTTCCTAGAAGCCCTGAATAAATCTTGATAATGCTTTATTTTTTCGAAGAGATGTCGTAGTGTCTTTTAGAATTTCCACATTTCAAGTAATTATTGCATATTTAAAAAAAAATGTTTCAAATTAGCGCAAGACTGTATTAACACAAGCCATGAGGAATTAATTTTGCACTAATAAAATTTTAAACACATTACTATTGACTCGTGAGTTAGTTGGCTCTAGCCATGCATAATATAAGGATGTAGCTATGTTGATTACTTTCTTTGGTCAGAGATTAATCCCTCGCCATGCAGTTAAAATGTTAAAATAGTTGTTGCCTGCTAGAAATACTTCGTTTATTGCGAAATAACCGCAAACCCATCTTCATGAAAATGTATGATGGTTTTTGACTGTGACATAACATCAAATACTGATTAGTGTGACTTTTTGTTAAATTGTATATTAGTAAATTAGCCTGACTCCTCCACGAACTAAAGTGTTCACATAATCATGACATTGTAATCAACAAATTTACTTCACGGAACTGATATAATTTAAATCGTCGTCTTCTGATTACTTTACATGCAAACTTCTGATTTACAAGAATGGTATCTATTTCTCTCGCTTTCATAACTTTATTCACATGCGAGAAGAACCTAGTTGAAAATGAAACAGAATGTAACTTCGTATAAAAATGATTTTCTTTCTTACAATTCGTTTTAGGTCTTTATAAGTAGAATCCTTGTAAGGGTTATTTAGATTTCTATTGTGTATTAACAATATTTTCGCATAGCAATTTTTTTCTTCGTTTCCAGTATTGCTATAGAAAAGTTTCATTGTTCCACTACTACCTCCACAAGGATTTTGAAACTGTATATTTTACTAAATATTTAATTCGAATTTGTAGAATAGTCGGTCAGCGGTGAGTGTCTTTTTATGGGTCGATTTGGTTGGAAAACCACACATTTAAAAATCCTCATCTAAATTCATTTATTTACTAAAAACTAGCATTTATGTTTCTTTGTTGCGGTGATTAAGCACGTCATATATTGTAGGGACTTCTCTTTACTCTTAAAACTTATATAAAAAAAATTAACATTTTCAGTCGTTCCTCATTAACTCATTTCAATCATACAAGGTTTGTCGTCTGTGGTAAATTGCATTGTATCCGTTAATTCTTTTTCTATTCAGAATGCGTCCGAATTCCGAGCCAAGTTTCACATGGAGAATCTCCCGGAGAGTCCATATGCTCCGGAGACATATGATGCTGTGTGGAGCATTGCCTTAGCCTTAGCCAACCTCCTAAGGCGAAATTATGACCTTGAGTCTTTCGACTACAATAATACAGATTTTTCTGCCAATTTCATGACTGAGATGAGTAATTTAGTCTTCACTGGGATTTCGGTACCGTTACATTAATTCAATTTAATAAGTATTGTTTTCTGACTCATCAGTTAGTTATCAGTTTAATACAATGCCTCATGTTAAATAAATTTAGGGCCCTGTGTCTTTCTCCGGAGCTGACCGGATCGGTGTGACCTCTTTCTCACAAGTTCAAGGTATTTAACAGAATTTTATCATTAGGAAAGCTAAAATGTTCGATCATTTGAAAAATCTTCTAACTACAAATTCTAAGTTCAAGCGAAATGAAAAATCAAAACGGCGAATCCGTTGGCCTGAAAATAAACGTACTCATCATTCGTCAAACTCTGAGTAATTTTTCTTCTTATTTTTTCCCTCTGGTTTTTGTAGACGGTAAATTGATTGCAGTCGGTCTGTACTTCCCACGTAAATCCAAACTAGAACTAAACTGTTCTGGGTGTTTGCCGATCCGATGGCCTCGGAACCAAGTGCCGATTGATAGGAGAGAGATTCGTTTCAAAATCATTCGTGTGGAAACTTCACTTTATTTTATTGTGGCAAGTGTAGCGTCTGGTGGAATTATGTTGGCCGCCGGTTTCCTCGCCTTCAATCTCTACAACAGAAAACTCAAGTAATAAAACACCGAAAACACACAAAACACAACAAACCACAAGTCCTGTCACAGTCACAGTCACAGTCTTTACGAGGTAACTCCGTGACGTGTTCATCGGGTTCATATTATCATATTTCCTCCCATAAAGGTTGTCATGTAATGGGCACACAGTTACAAAAATAAGGTTCATTTTTTACCCTTCACTCATCCTTTTGTGAATACAAATTTTTTTTTCGGATAATCCTTTAGAAAATTGTCTAGAGCCTCGAACAGAATTGTGATACGTGTTAAGTGGGGATTGCATATGGCATCCGATATGAAACAATTGCTGCAAAATTACTGCCTATCATCTAGAAAACACTACTAAAAGATTGGAAGACAATATTGAATATGACCATGTCACGGGGTTACCTTGTCGCTGTTCATCCTAGACAAGCTAAGCAGTCAGGTTTAACAGAATTTCTTTCTTAAACCACCATTCCATTAGCATGCATTGTTCTCCCGTGTCACTCCTTGAACCAAGCAAATATTTCACTCACTCACTCCAAATCCTTCTCGGGGTCCTGGTCCTAGAATTTGGGGAGAAGAAATGAATTTGTGTGAATGGGTTTTCCCTTTTCATTTGGATGATTTTTTTTAAGCTCCATTGTGTCTCATGTCAAATTCAGGTACATCAAACTGTCCAGCCCAAGACTCAACAATATGGTCATAGTTGGATGCATTTTTGCCTATGTCGCTGTGATACTTCTGGGCTCAGAATTTGGACCAGAACCAGACAACAAACATTTTGCCTATATTTGTTTTGTAAGTCCCTTCACTTTCTCTTTCATTGGATTTAATTTTCAACTATAATCTAGTGTTAGTGTATTCAAAATTCAAATATATTTAATCGAAAGTTGGAACGAAAAAATATCTTGCAATTTCTTTTACAATGGTAAGACGACCAAATTCATGTGATGGAAATTGAAAGTACTAAAAATTTTGTGGTAGACATTTACTTAATGAAAAACGTACAGACAATTCGGGCCAAGTCAAAGCTCTGTACTCATCTATTTTGAGATTGACTTTTGTGTAAAGCGTTTTTTCAATAATGTAAAAACAGCATGATATGCAGCGTACAACGAAGTTATTATTTAATACAATGTGAAGTAATAGCATCGCATCGGCAGGACTTCTAAATCGCTACACCTGTTAAGTGTTATCAAAAAGTTGCAATGGAAATTAATTCCAAACAAGGTCTTAATATTTCGAAAATGCAGTATTTTGTATGTCTGAAAGGGTATATACGTATACATACACAATCAATTTTGAGCAACTTATAAAAACATTTTTTCTCTCTTAATTAACTGAATTTCAAATTCGCATAGCATCATGTCACTCATACCAACATACGTCACGTACTGTTCTCATTTCTGTGAACCCTGAAACGCTGGAAACGCTGGAGAGGAAAATTTGGACATATAATTTGTAGAGAATTCCAGAAAATCTAACAAGACAGCCGCTTCACAATCCAATACGCTGACTACCATTTTAGTGCATATTGTACACAAAGACGGTGAACAAATATAGAATCGAGTATTGCCATATTCTGGAAATAAACACGTCCTCAATGTGGAAATACATTAATATTTTTGTGCGGACATTGAGGCATTGAGACATCTAGATTGTTCAGAAAATGGAAAACATCTAATAATTTAACTTAACATATAGGCAAATTTTCTGAAAAGTACTTTTGACGTCGTGTTTCCCAATTCCGGAATTTTTTCCAACTCCACTTGGTTTGGATTTAGAGACAAAACTCGCTGATTTGAAAATTCAGACGTCAATCGCAATCTGCAGTGCTTTTTCCAGTATTTTCTACCATAACAATCAACAACATTTTATAAATGAAATGATTTGTCAAAATTTAATTGCTCGCGCTTACTTCCTTTAACCTGGAGAAATATTATTTATTTCTCATTTATTCTAATGAAAACTGGGATAGCGTTCACCTTCAGCTTTCCTTAATAGTGTTAATAGCAACTAATGTCCATTATGTACATATACAGTTTGCAATGCGATTGCTGTTAAACCGTTGATAAATAATGTACGAGTTGAATTATAATTAGCAGAAGGAATTATACAGCCCATGATACTTTGTACATAGTACGGGCAGATGTAGACGCGTGTTACCTGTGCTTATGCGTTGTGTTTGTGATTATCTGGAAAGCTGAGATATGCGTGGAAGGGTAGAACAGAATCCCCAACAATTTCTAGCAGTTAACAAAAAAAATTTCAGGTGACAAATCGGTCATATTGTTCTTGGATATATTGAGTCGGACGAATTTAGCACATGTGTCGGAAGTCACGTATTACAAAAAAAGAAAAAAATAGACACCGTTTATTCAAAACGATAATCACTGACGTTACATCAACGTTAGCCTTCCGACTCAGTATACGTTACAAAGTTGTTTTTACGAAATAGTTGAGGGTCAAATAATTTTAGGACTTTAATATCAAGATGAAGAATTGTAGGAACCCTTTAGTACCGTAGTGGCGACGTCAACAGCTAGTTGATTCGGTAAATGAAACTTTTCAAGAAAATCCTGAAAGAGAGGGGTCGAATATTAAGTATGGTATTTTAGGCTAAAGTTCTCCGTGATCGCGATTGATTTCATTTGGATACGAAATGGGTGGCATTCCCGAGAAAGTTTCTTGACTTGTCAGTCATCAAAATTTTGGAATCTTCCTGTCGCTTGGAAATATTTATTTTCAGTTAATTTAATTTAAATTTGAATTAGATATTTTATAAACATATTTATAGTAAATTCATGACCAAGTTGGAAGCCATTTTGCAATGAATTGCAATGTAGTCCAAATTTAAGTCCATTAAGTGCTGCCACGGATCAATCAAAGTGTCAAGAATGTTTAATATTTTTTTTAGTGAGGACCTCCCTCTCTCTAATTTGATTAACAAGTCAAGTACTATACACTAGAACTATGTAATACCTGTTGGAGACCCTTAACGTATTAAGGATTTCCCTAATTTTTGCATTAATTTATATTTGAACTAATACGTTACCTCGTTAAAGTTATATAAAATTTACTCATTTTAAAACAATTTGGGTAGCTTCTAATTCACCGTAAATCAGTGACGAGAACATTTAAAAAATTATCGCTTGTTTGAATTATTCATCAGAATTTGATCAGTACAAGGTTAATCTCATTTTATACATGGTCACGAATCAGTTACCAAAAGTTCAGAATCTTCCCGGCCCGCGGATTTTACCCGGAAATCCGGTTTTAAAGTCTATCAGGATTCCTCGCAGCCATAATATCGTCACTCAATCCTTACCTAATCTACTATCCGTACTTATTTAATTCATGGTAAATAGATTTTTAATTTGCTGTTGAACCTTCCAATTTATTGTAACTTTAAGTGAACATTTGGAAAACATCGCCTATTCCAATTTCAATCAATCTTGCTCAAAATTATTAGGCACCCGGCCCGTCCTTGTCTGCATTCAACTCCCCATACGGTAAACATAATTGAAACGTCAAGAAGGTGAATTCGACTATGTGAACATTTTCTCTTTCTCGAATTTCACAATTGCATTGTAGTATGGAGAACTAATGCAGGTGATGCATGAAATTTTTACGGTACTACAGATGGTAAAATTCTTCCATTTTTTCTCTCTGTGCAGACAAGGGCTTATTTACTCTCGGCTGGATTTTCTCTTGCCTTTGGAGCTATGTTTGCCAAAACATATCGGGTTCATCGGATTTTTACAAGAAGTTGTGCCGGAATCGTCAAAAACAAAGTGAGTATTTTATGTATGTACATACGGACTACGTTATGTTACGGTCAATTCTGCGATGGTGTCCGTATTATTTAATGTTTGCATTTTACTATGACTTGGCAATATTCATGCAATCATGACAGTGCGTAGTAGGGATACTTCGTTGTTCAAAACCGAATTCCGCCGTTTTTTAACTTTATTTCTGCATTTTATATATTTGATTGAGCGAATTACTCTCCCATAATTCTCCTTAGCCAATGATATTGATTGCCACTTAAAGAGGTCGCGATTTTTGCTGGAATGATCAGTTTAAACATTTCGGAGGTGAGTTCTAATAGACATTGGTTTTTAGAAATGAAGGAGTCTAAAAATAAAATTACCCATGGTCACTTTGACTATAACATATACTAATATTGTAAAAGAAAGGGAAAGGTGGATGATGGACTTGATAAATACAATTATAGCCAACTCACAGCACAACATGAATGGCACAAAGCATAAGGAGAAAGAAGTACAAAAGAGTTGCCAGTACTTTCGTCGCTTTCTCCACTTTCTCCAAACAAATTCTTTTCACCGAGGGAAATACTTGTGTAGTGAATAAAAACCGTTGTGCAAATGCTTTTGCCATCCAAACAAAAATCACTTTTGTTGTTCGTGCTTGAGTGGAGAAATCACAGGTCTCTGGTTGACTGCCTTGCTCACTATTCACTAACAGGGGACTGGATGTGATCGTAAAATTCACAAAAAAATACGGCACAATTAGTTATATGTTTTAACTGTACTCGTCATGACTGAATTAGACATAAGACTCAAATCAACTGTACATTCTTAGAAAATTAATGTGCAATAAGAACCACACTGTAGACGCAAGAATATTTTTATATACGCGATACCCCGAGGACTGAATCATAAAAGTTTCACTTTGTTCGGATTTTACATTCAAATTTTGTTCCTTGTGAACCAAAAATGTATTTTGTTGTTGAGGAGAGGAAAAGTATTATTTAGACATGCTGAGGTGGTTAACACGTTTGTAGAAGTAAAAGTCCCGAGGGAATTCTAAACCACAATGCCAAGTAGTAGTGGCAGCAATCAAAATTTTACGGGCCATAAAGCGCTGTAAAGTGGAAATCATTTTAAGAGATTACTTCAAAAATGGAAGTGGGCCCGACACCCTAGTTCCTCTGGATTTACATTTTATCTGTATACATTGGTTTTCAATTTTCTGTTTTAAAACCGATAGCAAATAAAAAGATATTTTTGTAACTCTGTAAATTATTACAAGATTACAGGCGCAGTACCGAATATGTGACCAGCTTTGTGGCTGAATACGACTACATAGTAATATTGAACTAACAATATTGGTTTAATATCAATTAATTCGGCATATTTTAGGGCTTCTGGCTACCATATTCTCCTAATTTTGTTCCTTGTTTCTGACAGTTATTGCGGGACCGCCAATTGATGATGTTAATATTAGCCCTCCTTGCTATCGACTGCGTCGTTGTGACTAGTTGGGCAATTTTCGACCCCATGCGTCGGACACTCAAAAATTTGACTTTAGAAAATGATCTTGAAGATCGAGCAATTGTATATCAGACTCAGGTATGGTTTGAATTTCTTATTTCATACTCTTATTCAATACATTGAAACGGGATTACTCGACCTCAACCTGGCGACCACCTGACCTTACTGACCACATGTCGTGTCTCTGTATTGTGTATTACGCCATATTATAAGCTCAATAATTCAGGTTAACCTCAGCAGTACGGTCAAATTTTGTTCTGCGTGACACTGTAAGTTCCGCTGGAGCTGGAACAGGTTTCTATGTACTTTGGTTGTATTATTGTACACATATTAGTTGATATTTTATTTGTTCACTTGACCTGCCAAATTTGTAACCAATTCTACATATCAAAATCCCTCAATCCATAGTATTGTGTTATTCGCTCCAGTAAGCGCAAAATTCAATTTAACACATTTATCAAGTTAATTTTGGTTTTAGATTGAGGTCTGTCGCTCTCAGCGTGGTCACGTCTGGCTCATTGTATTGTATGGTTACAAGAGTCTACTACTCATGGTCGGGCTGTACATGGCTTGGGAAACAAGGTCAGTTAATTAATTTTGATTAAACACATGCAAATTAATAAAAATAGAAAATACACAAAGAGTTGATGAGATAATCAAGATTTTGTTCGATAAAATTAATAAAATCGAAATTAATTTGGCGATGATGTAAGAGTCGGTGTACTAAAATTCAAGTAGCACTAAATGAATAATGAAAAAAATAGATAATTGCACGGATGGATGGACGCTATGTGCTGCATTTTACATAAGAAATGGGCACCAGTTACACTGAAATATCAAAGTAGCAAAAAATCAAAAATTCTGCTATATCAGCTCTGGTTTGACTTAATTTAGCGTAATAAGTATCTTATGTGCGAATGTGATTTGCGTCAACTATTCCTGTACAATCATCATATTTAATTCTCCAAAGAAAGTATGTCCGAAATTTTTCACCAAGAATACGAAAAACTTAAGTTTCAGTTATTTAATAAACTTGTAGTCCAAATTGCCGTTAATAAAAGCGTTGATTTATTAAAATTATATTAGAAAATTAGTATAAGAATGAGAAAAGATATTTGTCACATTTGATTAAAATTTTAGACACGTAAAGATTCAAGTACTGAATGACTCGAAGTACATTGGGCTGTGTGTATACATCGTGGTGTTAACGAGTGTGTTAGCAGTTTCCCTTGCCAATTTGATATCCGAGAGGGTCACAATTTGTTTCATGAGCGTCACGGCCCTAATCCTGACCTCTACAACAATTACACTCTGCCTTCTATTCTTTCCAAAGGTAAGTGGTCCGACTTAAAATACTCATAATATACGTGTAACCGTTATGCACGGAGTGAGACAAATTTTTAAAAAGTCTGTCAAACACATATTTTCAATTTTTGAAGAAATGTCATGGCTATGGTGGCCCAGAACCGCCATTCGAATATTTTGGTTATTTATTAATAAAAACATAAGTAAAAGTAATTGTAAAAAAAATTCTAAGTAGAAAATAATTTAAAATAAAAATATTCTTTTTA
>JAQFYE010004992.1:0-12547 GCA_034694305.1 Protaphorura glebata
GTCCAATATTGGCCCTTTCACTTGGTCGCAATACTTAACCAAGCCACTCAAGTTTGAGCGCAGTAAAATTTTCTAAAATTTGTACCTTCGTTCGTCCTAGAGTCGAATCATTATCGGATTCAATATAGATGTAAATCCACCCCATCATCAGCCAATATTAATACGTCCTTCTCCTTTTAAGAGATCACCCCGATATAAAGTCTTCCTGATTTATCAATTCCATTTTCTGGAATGCCAACCTGCATTATAAGACCACGTCAATTATGACGTTATCTTAAATATCCGACCATTTTATTAACACATCCGTTACAGTACGTATTATTACAGTATAACTATTTGGAAGAAAATCTACAAGTGCGGAGGACAACGAAGGACTGCGCTGAAAGGCCTTAAAGTGGTCACCCTGCTAACATTGGGTGTAAAGATATTTAAAATATGAACTAAACAATACTTTATGACATCCGACCCTACGTTTCCAGTTGTACCACTAATATGAATATGGGTTTTTGGGCACTAGATTATCTAAATTTATCACAAAATAATTCCAAATTAGTACGATTAATAATTACTAGCCGAAAGCCCAGCAATACTGCTGGGTTAAAAAAACTGAATAAAATATATTATGGGATGAGTGCTCAGTCCTCAGAGACCTTGGTTTAATTATGAGTGACGATGAGGTCTCTAGAGTAGGTTCTCCGGATTTCAGCTTGGACGAAGATTAAATGACTCTAGCAAAATTAATTAATTTCTTGACACTGAGACGTCAAGGGCGTCCCTCGTCATTTCTCTTAATGTTCACTTTCGTGACGCAAAAGTAGTAAGAAAACAGAGTAGAAATTGAAATCATATCAAGGAGAGTCCATCTCATTCACTCCCCACCCGACCCGTCCCGTCTCGCTTTCAATCTCAATATTTACTATAGTACAATTTCTCTAGAAAATGTATATCTCACAATTACGTTTGACTTGGACTGGTTGCTGGGAGTCAGAGGTCAGAGGTCAGAGATTAGACCTACGATACAGAATCGAATATACTCTTAATATTTTCTACATGTTGGCGTTGAGAAATAAAATGAGCTAACTTGTACTAGCGTAGGCCCCCAAAGTTACCCTACTCTAATTTACTTTAAAAATAAAACTGAATTAGTAGAGTTGAACATGAGGGGATTGAAGAGTTCTATTTAGCCGTAAAATATGAATGGGAAAAATTTAGAATTTGAATACCAAATCTAGGATTGGATGAAATATTTAAAACTCGTCTGTGGAAACCAGACGTATTTCATTAGACAGTGGTCCTAATTCTTAGAAATTTCCGTACAACCGAACCTAGAACTCTTCGTCAGACACCACTACCTTAAATGAAGGATGATCTCACCAGAAATCATCAAACTGACTCGAAATAAAAATCCAAGAGACAAGAAATTAATTTTTTTCCTTTACGATTTAATTTTATTTTTACATTGTCATTTCATTCAGACACAATTCCACGTCCAAGTAGCTCTAGGTTAAAAAAGTTTGGGTCAAATCGTTGAGTTGCACCGCACCCCAAGTACTTATTCTCTAGTTATATAGGGGTATTATGAGATCAAATTTTTCTTTCCGATTAGAGGTAAGAGGTCAGATTTTATCTAATTATTATAAAAGATGAATCACCCAAACCAACTAATTAATTTTTAAGAACCAATGTTCAGCCGTCTGTCGTGGTTTTCTTGCTCTTAAGTCTGTGCGTTAAATAATTAACTACAGCAATTCTGACCTCACTTTTCCTATGTATCTCATGGTGTAAACTAATAATTAATTCAAGATATTATGATGAGCTCCACAATGGAGCTGATTGGAACGTCGTTCTCAAGAAATATGAATTTGAGGTGACATGACTCCCGCCATCTTGTCTCAATCTCACGTCCAGTTAATCACACCGACTATACACCCGATTTCTTTATTTTTGTCCAAATATTTTGTAAAATATATAGAATCGCACAATATTGTAAAACTGAAAGTCGTTGGATTTGATTGACCTCTGACCTGAACCAGAACTTTACGGTCAACAAACACGGGACCGGGACCTTAAATCCTATCATGACTTGTTTTATATGATCATGATTAATGGTTTACATTCATGTTAATTTCAATCTACAGATTTACACTGTATATGTCCTACTACGCTCCTTCCGGTGTTGTATTTATAAACCGAAAAAAAAAATTAAGTAATGAATTCTTTACCTGCCACGAAGGATGCGGAGGATTTTTAGACGAAAAGGTCTGTTTTGAAAGCCCTAGGTTCCCTTTTAGTTTCACTCAACCTGAATAACTGTCAACACGATTGTTCAAATGTCAAACAATTAAGAGATAATGATACAAATATTTGTGGACGTGGACAAGTGGAATTATTATTTATAAATTGAAAGCCACAATTCAATTATCAATTAATTAATTGAACAAATATCAAATCTTTTTGAACAATCCGGCAAACTATTTGTCCAGCAAATTACCAAATTTGTACAGAATTCTGAATAGGACTCAACGCATTTAATAAATTGACTCAACAGAATTTTGTTTAGTTTTATTGTTAATAATATTGTTCTCAAATTTATATCATAAATTAATGCAATTATGCAAAATTGGACCGACATGCATGCATGAGAAGAATCCAAGATGAATTCCACATAGTTTTCAAATGGGACGAATGGTATTTCGGTACAAACGGTGTCAGGAAATAAAATAATGAAAAGTAACTCAATTTATAGAACTGCACACTTAACACATTTCCAAAGTCCAATCCCGAATCCTAAGTTGACAGAATTTTTGGACAAGGTGGTGAACAAGATGGAAAAAGGGATAATATTCATGCTTATTTTTATATTTTATTTTACAGTAGTAAAATTTTGTTATGGCAATTAATTAATTCGAACAATTTATTTATTGAACAAAATAAAATAATTTTGATTACATGATTGTTTGACCCCCAAGTTTCAAACTCTTGAGATTGAACAAGGCGGTAAATTGTGAAATATTTGAATACATGATTCTTCATTCCACTCCATTCTTTCAAATTTCCAAAATCAACTCAGATTTCCAAGACGGACCAGAGGTCAGAGGTCAACGGGTGGGCACTGAGTTACTTATCAATCCTGGACGTGGTATTTACTATTTACATGTGATATTAATTAATTGATTACTTGACCTAATTAACCATCACTTTTACTTTGTCTTTGGAATTAATTAGTAAAATGCATTGTTCTCCCCAGAAAGTCATTTGACGAGATTTCTTCAGTTGTTTGACAGTTTTTTTTAGGTTTCCGTCTTTGTTTGGTTGAGTGAGAGAGTGAATGAGATTCGATGTCACCAATTAGAGGGTAATCCGAACCCCAACACTCACCCTCTCAGTCTCAGGTACACAAATTCCAATGACTCAGAAAAGGGCTTTTCAGTGATTTGTAAACAAATTGTGACGGAAAAGGATTTTTTTTTGTCAACAAGTCATCCCGTCCTTTCTCTGGGTCATCACAAAAGAATTGTCTTTTCCTTTCTTAGGAATTTCTTACAATTTTTGTCCAATCCAATCCCAGATGCAAATTGATTTAGATTATGTTTCTTTTGTTATTTTAGAACCAGGAAATGATGGCCCAAACATCCGGAAATGTCCAAGGGAGTTTGGAAAGTAGAGAGTTGGAGAGGAGTTGGGTTGACCTCCGTGGGTTGATTCAAAATGTTTTTGACCTCAGGGGAAAGTCATTGTCATCACAAGGATATGCGGAACTTCACCTGTAAGGATTAGTTCTCAAAGTCGTAATTTTATGTATAATGTGTAGACTCTAGACTATTATTAGCATATCTCTGGCATAGACTTGGTGGAGGCAGTGGGAGTCCTTCCGGAGTGGAGACCACTTAATCTTTCTAGTCCACAATATTTATTATTAGACTTAGGTATGGTAGGTATGGTTATAAAATCAGAATTAATTAATATTGTTGAATAGGAGACTCTTCAAATACTCCAACTAATACACTTATAGAATTTATCCTTTAGTTTGTATTTTTTTTTAATTTTTCGGGGTGTTCTCGACTCAAAATTCAATAATAGAAAGAACTCCTTCATTTGTTTGTTGTGCATTGCAGAAAGGTGTACAAGTTTTGTCAACTAACAGCAGGGTTTGAGAGTATCGATTACGGTCGTGGTCAAATTGGTGGGAAGGAATTGTACAAGCGGTTGAGCCAATTCCTCCATGACTACTTGGTGGTGCTTGCGAAGGTGAATATTTTTTATTTGTATGATAATAGGAGGTCCATTGTGATTGTGAACTATAAACTAATGGGATTTCTCCCACTACAATATTTTCAGAAAGGGGAAGACTTGATGGGTGAGGGCATTTTGGAGTTTTACACTAAAGACTGGGAGTTGTACAGATCAAGCTCTAAACATCTTAATGATGTTTTTGAACACTTGAACAGGTTAGAATCAGGTTTTACTTCTTTAACCCATCTACTGTCTCTTCCTCTCGACAAAGTTTCCTCTAAATTTCTACTCCATCAATTTCATAAGAGTTACGGAATAACTACTCACTTTTTGCCGAAAAGGAATTCCATCCGTATTTTCTACGACCCAACTGTACCTTACTCCTTTTCATTTTAAGAGCAGAGACTCGGAACTTTTATATTTTATGTGGACATAATAGTTTAGAGTTTAATTTTTTGAACTGTCTAGAACCTGGGTGCGACGAGAACGTGAGGATGGTCGAGAATGTTATGAAATTCGTGAGTTGGCCCTCGTCACTTGGAAGGAAACATTATTTGAACAACTTCACAGACAGGTTCATACATTCTGAAAATTATTATTATTTGGTTTCTATTTTCCGTTGTCTCACATTTTTTTTCTTAAACCCCCGCAGGTCACAAATGCAGTTCTGAAATTAATCGAGGAAGAACGCAAAGGCGAAATGATGAATAGGCGTTTAGTCAGGTGTGTAATTGACTCCTACGTTGAACTGGGTGAGTCTAACTAACATGACTGAAATTCATTGAATTTGAAAAATCAACCTGAATTACGTGACTTGTACTTGCGTTTGTTTACCTTCACTTCAGATGTTGGCGGTTTAAGTGGTCCAGCACCATTTAACTCGAGACTTGATCCTCAGTTAGGAATTTACCAGAAACATTTTGAAGTTCAATTTTTGGAAGACACTGAAAATTTCTATGCGAAGGAGGCCGCTGAGTTCCTTCAGCAAAAGTCCATCTGTGAGTACGCCAAAGTGGTAAGCAAACAAGACAAAATTTTAAATACGACGACATTACTTAACATTAATTACTAATCACATAATTACTCTTGGCCATATTTACCTTTAATTGTTTTAGTATCTTGATTAATTTATGTACTATTTTTACTATTCAATATTTCAGGCCGAACAGTGGCTAGTGGAGGAACAGAGTCGAGCTGAAGTTTGCCTTCACATCAGCACATTGAATCGACTGATGAAAACTTGTGAAATGGTAATTCATTTTGTCGTTTTTCAATTTATCTCCATTATTGCAATTCAGATTTTTTATTGTGAATTATTTTCTTGCCATTAAGGTTCTGATACAAAAACATTTGGACAATCTTCGTCTAGAGTTTAAAAATTCTCTCCATCAAGAGAATAATGAAGATGCCGGAAATTTCGTTCCTCTACTATCTCGTCTCAAAGATGAGTTACGAGATTTGAAGGAGCAGTTGGAAAATCAAATTTGTACCGAGGGTCTGGCCGCGATTCAGGAGTTGGGAGATACTGTCATTGTAAGTACTACTCTTCCAAAATTGATTATAAATGGGTTTCGAATTATATTAAGTAAGGTCAATAAATATGGAATTTTTATTTTTTTCTAGGATCCGAAGAACTACGTCACTACAATTTTGGATGTTCATAAGAAATATAACCACTTGGTTTTGAAGGCATTTAAAAATGACTCTGGATTTGTAACCGCTCTTGATAAAGCCTGCGTAAAATTCATCAACGACAATGCCATTACCAGGTACTATGAAGTGCATTCGTCAGGCTTCAGCCTAAGACTTGGGTCAATTACATTGGTAATTGTAATTTGAATTACAAAATACAATTACAATTACGTAATTGTAATTCTAATTAATTACTTTCAGAATCCCGGCTCTAATTTGTCATTTTAATTAAATACTTTAGAGATTGTGTGAAATTGCAATCGTAATTTGTAACTGAATTTATATTCTTCTCAATTACTTTCACAATTACTTCAAATTTTGACCATCATGATGACACCACACATGCAATCATCAGTTCGATCATTTTGAGTAATTTGAATTGTAATTTGTAATTGTAATTCAAATTAATTAATTTTTTATTTCTGTCCACGTAATTGTAATTGATGTTAATTACTTTTAAAATGTCTCCATGCATTTGGAATTATAATTAGTTACAATGAGAAAGGAGGGTGTAATTTGTAATTTGTAATTAATTACATTTGTAAAGTAATTGACCCAAGTCTGCGAAGGTTACCCTTGAGTTTTTCAATTTCTTATCTCATTTTCATTTGATCTTTACAATCTACCCAAGTTTTAGTGGTACTGGTAGTTGGTGAGTACCAAGGGAGAACCGACCTTTGTTTACAGTGAATTGTACGAGGATTCTTTTGTTTATAGATTCGCTGGAAAGAATACTCAGAAATCCCCGGAACTCTTAGCACGATATTGTGACGTCCTACTCCGAAAGACAAATAAAAACCCAGAGAGTCAAGAGTTGGAAGACAGATTGAATCAAGTGGTGAGTTTTTTTCCCTTTGAAGATGGACATGGGAAAGAGACGGAAGAGAAATAATTAAATATTTTGAATTACAGATGGTGGTTTTCAAATACTTGGAAGATAAAGATGTCTTTCAAAACTTCTATGGTAAACTATTGGCCAGTCGACTCTTGCAACACAAGTCAGCCAGTGATGAAGCAGAGTCTTCCATGATTGGTAAATTGAAGCAAGCGTGTGGTTTTGAATATACATCCAAACTTGAGCGTATGTGTCAGGTAATAGTGACTCATAAACATATTCTAGAAATGTAATTAAAATTCAAAATTTATGTAGAGCTAATGTATTGTGGCGGTGTATAATATGCTTTTTTTTTTGCTAACAGGATATTCGACTATCCAAGGACTTGAACGAGGAATTTGAGACCTATTTAAGTGCTAAGGAGGAAAAATTAGATGTCGATTTTAATATACAAGTTTTGTCCTCCGGCTTTTGGCCAATCACTCAATGTCTTGAGTTTGCTCTGCCACCCGAGGTAAACCAAGCTCCATTCCACTTTAATATCATTACATACAAAATCAAAAATGAAATTATGTTCAAATAGCAGCTGACTAATTTTTCCTATGAATTTATTTTTCAGTTGGAGGATTGTGTGAGTAAGTTTAATGAATTCTACAATGGAAAGCACATTGGACGTAAACTGAGTTGGTTGTACAATCGCTCCAAGGGAGACATCATCTCAAATTGTTTCAATAAACCTTACGTGTTCCAAGCATCTACTTTCCAGCTGACTATTCTTCTAATGTTCAACACATTAGATACCTACAAAATCAGTGAATTGGCTGAAGCTACCAAACTCAAGTTTGAGATTCTCGTCCAGGTACTCATTTCTCAATTAATTATCAAATAAATCCCACTTTAGTATAATTATTTCCGTAAAGTAAACTAATGACTGGAATATTTAATAATTCTGGAACAGGTTCTGCAGAAATTGTTCAAAGTGAAATTATTGTCATGTGAGGATAAGGAAGTAGAGTTAACGCCAGACTCTGTCGTCGCATTGGTCAAAGAGTACGAGAATCAAAAACTTCGCGTGAATATTAACGTCCCACTAAAGACCGAGTTAAAGAAGGAGCAAGAGGAAACACATGCAGTCATTGAGGAGGACCGTAATCTTTTGATACAAGCAGCCATTGTCCGGATCATGAAAATGGGAAAAGTTCTCAAGCATCAACAGGTGGTTGCGGAAGTTTTGAATCAACTTGCCAATCGATTTAGTCCTCGAGTGTCAATGATTAAAGTGAGTCATTCATTTTTGTTAGAGATGTCGTGTTTGGTTAGAAAATAAACTTTGTTTATTATTTTGCAGAAGTGCATTGAGACTTTGATCGAGAAAGAATATTTGGAGAGAACGGATGGACAGGAGGACACCTATACGTACCTTGCTTAACGTAGTGAGAATATACTAAACTGAATTATACAATTTAATTTATATAATTTATGTTATGTAATTCCTTTATAACTAATATGTTTAATAATTGTGCATGAATAATGAAAAAAATCGATGTTAATATTAAATAAATGCTACTTGGGGTGTTCGGAGAATATGAGAAATAATTCTGTCTTTAAAATGAATTATATAGAAATATAATATAGAATGTTTACTCCCTCAATATGCTTGACCTTAAAGCTCAGGGTCAGTTCACAGGTCAATCACAATTAAAAGATTTTTTCAGTTTACATTGATTTCATTCCAGATTTTCGCCTTATTACATTTTTTGCAAATTACTGCAAAATATTTTGACAACAAATGGAATCAATTAGCAAGTTTGATTGAGTGGATGTGAGATTGAGGTCATGACGTCAACTCAAATTCATGTGTTTTGAGGACCACGTCATAATGAACGCCATTGCCATTGCGGAGCACATTCTATTTAATTAATGGCTCACATTACGAGATAGGCTGCGTGAGGCCAGAATTCCTGTCGTTTATTTTTATTTTTTAAAGGAATAGGCCTCAGAACAAGAAAGCCAGGGGCAGACGACGTAGCAATGGTCTCTCAAAATTGATTAGTTTCCTTGGGCAATTCCTCTTTCAAAAAGTCTAACCTCCGAATGCCCCTAATGTTAAGGAGAAAATCTGATCTCACGTTACCCCGATTTTTTCGGGTATCTTTTATTTAAAGCTTTCGTAAGTCAATTTTAATTTTTAAAATCGAATTTTATCAATCAGTAGGTTTGATTAATTAATTAATTAGTCATGTTTCAGTGAATTCGTTCTGATAGTATTTGAATATTTATTTTCCTCACTGATTCGTCTTTAGTCTTCCAACCTGCATATTTATTGTCCTTGACATTTGTCAGTGGAAAGTATGAGTTAAAAGTTGTTAATGAAGTATATTTGATATTAATATTTCTAGGAATGGCCTACATTTATTTGTCCTAAAGAAGGGTCAGGATCACGGGTGATGAGGAGGGTGAGGCCTCTCCAGAAGATTCGTTATAATCGTTCAATGTCGATTAGCCTAGCGCTCACTGTTAAATTCTGAGAAGTCTGAACGTAATTGCATGTGTCGTGAATAATTTGGTAATTTTCGTAAATAAAACATTTTGTTGATCCGACAAAGAATGTACTTGTTTTATGTATGTAAAAAAAGGTTCAATGGGCAAAAAAGCTTGGTGCTGTCCGTCGACGACGACTAAAAATAATATTATGAAGAATATGCATGAGAGTATATGAAATACTACTGAACAATTATTTGTATCATTATTTTTTGCATGACATTTTACCACATTTTACCAGCACTTGTTCTGTGTTGACAGTGATGAGGGTCTGAATGAGATAAAGCTCAAACGCGTGACGGTCCCTCAGTTAGGACGATAGGGTCTTTGTCCCTCATTTGTACCCAGATAATTATGTGCTAAGCCCTTCAATGAGTGAAAAAGGGTCCCTTTGACACCATGTATTTGAAAGGGTCGTATTTATATTGCATTTAATACAGGGTGTTTCAGAAACATGTTCACCCTTTTGGAATTAAATATCTTACGAACGGTTCAACCGATTTGGGTGAGGTTTTTTTTAAATTAACTTGAATGTGTAGAAGAAGGATAGCCGTTGTCCGGATAGCCGTATGACCAATTTAGACAATATCGAAATTTCTCAGCTTCGTGAATGAGTACTTGGTGGAAAGTACAAAACGTTATAGGTCTTCAACAATCTAGATTCTACCTAAGTTCAAGTTAGCACCACCCAGTTCAGGGTGGACACGAAGTTATGCTGACGCCTACGAACTGTTCAAAATCACAGAACAAATCATGGCATATTCGAACCATTCAAGTTGTAAGGACATAAAGACAGTTTTGCTGGACTTTGTTGTAGTAAGTCTTGAGAGAATTTTCAAGGTTCGTGTATCAAGTAATGCATTTGACTTCTTCACTTTAGAGACCGTATTATCGTTGGTAAAATGCCTCAGTCAACCAAATCAAATCTCAGAGATTGCAAAAATTGAGAAAGAGCTCATACTCTGTCTGAGCACAATATCAGGGAAGGAGTTAGGTAAGGAATTCCATGCTATTAATAATGCGATTTCCAGAATTGAAAACAACCCGAATCGTACGACTGAAGCGTTTAATCTGACAGAGTTCAATTTACAAATTTATAAATTGACAGTCGAAATTGTGATTGAGTCAATGGAAGGCAAATTGATTGAGGAAAGTATGAAAGGAATATTAAATAGCTTGGCGGAATTGAACAGAAGACAAGAAATTATATTTCTTGCTAACGGTTTGAAAACATTTCTTGTCATTGATGATACAGGTAGATACTGTGAATAGTTTAGTAGATCACTTGACTCGATGTTCGAAATGTCAAAGGCTCCCAGTTGTCAGGATATAAGAACTGATCTATTCAAAACTCTCCTGCAGTCTTACGAATTGCTTTATAAATCAAGTCCAACTGATTCACTTCTTTCCTACGCTAAAGACAGCTCTATAGGGATTTTGAATTGCCTAGCAGAACTCAATGAAACACAAACTATACTGGAAACCGTTAATGATATGATGGGTAATGTCATCCATCGTGCTCCGATGGAAGACACGTTAGATGTTATCAACTATTTTGAATCATTCTTTTTAATTTCAAAACATCCTAACTTGACGTCCCTAAAAACTGAGTTATTGAGAATTGGTCTAACAAACTACAAACTTAGTTATGAACGTTGTAAGAATTCTAGAAAGCATTCTGACATTTTCAATTGTATGGAAGGAATGTTAGATTACTTAATAGAACTCAATCAAAAGCCCTTATTCATTCAATACGTTTGCAAAAAATTTAAACCGTTTTTGGTGAATGTACAGGGCTGTCAGAAACCAGAGTATCATGACGTCATTCAAATGATTGATAAGATTCTTGAATCAGACCACATGAAGCACTGACTAGGTTCATTTGGGTAAATGGACGTCAATCCGTGGGATGAATCTAAAAGTCTGATGGTCAAATGAGCCAACCGAGAACAGTTCGAATCCGTTTTACTTGGCCGTTTGCAAAACCGTTGGAAAGGAAATGAAACGAGTTCAACCAGATTCAATATTATATTATTAGTATTTAAGTTATCAGACACATTATTACATTGTACTTTTCTAATATTTGCGAAAATCTTGTAAATTGTCTCGAGAATTTAACAACGTTAGCCATGACATGACTTTATTTTGGCATACCCTTAACACTTAATTTTACTGTTGATATTTTTTTAAATATTATTGTCTTGTGTATGAATTTGGTTCTGGGGAACTGGCAACTCTGTAGCCGTCATTTTCCCGCGTTTTGCTCATAACAGTATTTTTTCGTCTATAACAGTTTCGCCTATAATAGTGGACCCTGTAATACCCAATTCTGAGTTCACCGACCAAATCTCAATTTCTTTGAAAACACGAACTAATGAAAAACACACTGCCGTAGAGTCAATTTCCTATCCACGTACCACCCAGTACTGAGTTTACCTAGGAAATCTCAATTTTTTTAAACACAATTTTTCTGTTTCATACAGGGTGTATCAAAAGTGATACACCCTGCGGCTCTGACTATATGAAACACCCTATCGCGGAGTCCGTCCATTCCCCCTCCCCGGACTACACATTAGTGAGTTTCGCCATGAAATCTTATTTTAAAGAAAATCTTTTGATACACCCTATCGATTCTAATCAATGGAACACCCTATCGGAGAGTCCATTTCCGGTGTCCGTACCACCCAGTAGTGAGTTTATTTATTAAATCTCAATTTCTTTAAAAAAAACTTATGATATACCCTGTGGCCATGAATCTATGAAACACCCTATCGCAGAGTCCGTCCATTTCCCCTTGCCGGGCTACTCAGTAGTGAGGTTCCCTTCGAAATCTTAATTTAAAGTAAACCTCATGATTCACCCTGTGCTTTCTAATCAATGAAATATCTTAATTCCCGTACTACCCAATAGTGAATCTCATTATGAAATCTCAATTAGAGAAGACTAGCAAAACATCCTGTGACCAGAGTCAAAATGTTCCTTTTCTCGGAATAACAAAATGGCGGAATTTTTCTCTCCGGAAACAAAATGGCGGAATCCAATATTTTTGTGAAATAAAAAACGTCTCCAGAAAATAATACATACAGGGCGTTTCATATCTAATGACTACTTTGAAATTGGCGCGTCGCAACCTCTCTTAAATGTTTGTTGACGCCAGCGTAAAAAAATATTTAAAAAATCCAAAAAAATTTAAATTCAAAATTTCTCAAAATAAATAAAATTCAAACCCGAAAAAGATTAAAATTT
>JAQFYE010004993.1:0-12546 GCA_034694305.1 Protaphorura glebata
ATGAAAGTTTCTTTCAGAAACTTTTCGATACAAAAGCACTGTCCATGGGCATGGATAGGCGTGGCCTATGTAGGGTTTTAAATTGGAAAACTGTGTGGTTATAAAGACCGGGTTTTATCATGTGCACCGATTTCTGCAAGGATTATATCGCGCGTAAGTCGAGGCATCAATCCGACCCGAGCAGATTTTGTTGCCCCCACCCGGTCGTCTGGGACATGTTTTAATATAATCTTACAAGATAATTTTCTGAAGATTTCGTAATCGTAGATAATTTGAAAAACATTTTCCCTTACAGGATCTTTGTCTCACAAGCTTCAGAACCGGCGTCATTCACACAGAAAATGAAAAATTAAAGATGGCCCTCAGATCATCGTCACAATTCCAAGCAGTGCCGCTTCCAGTTTTGAATATTTTAGAAAACTATATTACTGATTACTGTAAGTATAACATATAACGGTCAAATGGACCAATACTTGAATGTAAACTAAGATCAGGCTAGAATCGTCGTGGAATTTGAAGGGGTCGTCAGAAATATAACGGTTTATCACCAGAAATCTTAGGGACATTCAATAACCCAAATTCACCAAAAATATGTTCAAATAATCTGCACTAAGATGTTAGTATCAAAATACTGGAGAGTGAACAGAATATAAAGTGGTTAGTGAACAACTACTCCCAGGATACAGGAGACCGAGATTATACCGTTCACTGTCATTAGTCTGTGTGGCAATTTTCCTGCCAAAGATTCTGCAAAATTTTATACAAACTAATTTTTATCAACATGATTACATGTTTCCAATGAGCGAAATGGCAAATGATTGTGAATCATCCTGCTCCTGCAAATATCACCTTTCATGGAATATTTAAACTGACTGACCCTGAATTATTAACCCTGCTTGATTATTATATCTGGAAAGAACTGGTCGTAAATCTCAATCTACTTTTATTTCTAGCATGGTTTGAAAAAACATTTGTGCCTGAGAATCATGAGAGGCTGGCAAAATCTTACGCGGTAGTGAAGGAAGGTTTCGAGTCCCTGGGAATAACGACAACAATGACCTCAGCTGGTTTCTTCTTCTTAGCCGACCTCCGTCCTTTCCTGAAGCCTGCCAGCCAAGAAAATATTGAAGGTTTCAAAATTTTCTAAAATTCATAGTTACATTCCTAAGACCTGTACTCTAATTATTTTGCAGCATTGGTGGAAAAGTTTTACTCTTACAAAATCTATATCACTCCAAGCTGGGAAATGAAAATTCCGGAGCCTGGGTGGTTCCGAGTCGTATTCACGTTTTCAAACGAAATTCTACAAGAGGGTAATCAAATTTATAAAAATTACAGTGCTGACATCGCTTGACCTGAACAAATTTGAAATTAAATTGTAGGCTTATCGCGAATTCGAAATGCCCTCGAAGAGTTGCGGTCTGAAGAAAAAGGTTGACTAGCAGATTATATCTCAACCGCAACCGAATCAATGCCATATGAATTAGGTACTTTTAACAGATCTTAGCACTTGTAAAGATTACTAAAAAACAATCAACTTGTCTTAATTTATTGATTTCTTATAAAACGTCAATTTAAATATCTAGTCTACATTTTTAATTTAGCATTTGTCCATAATCAGCTAAACCACTCTTTGGAAATTATGTATGTTTTAGATCACAAAATGCAATACACATAAATGCATAATTGTTGAAAATTTTAAATGACAAAATCTATACGATACAAACTAAACATTTGACCTAAACCTAAATCTCAGTTTCTGAGCTTTGAGTCTAAGGTCTCGACAAGAACATTTCAGACAAAAGCATGAATTTCACAAATTGACATTGACAGTACTTCTGTGAGTCAAAAAAAATATTCTTAGTCAGTTGTCAGTTTCCCTTGTCTTCTCTTCAAAACCTCACCCAAGATAAGCAAAAAATTGTGGCTGATGCTGATCAGGTTGAAAATGCATGGTATGTTGCACATGTGTTTCTTGAGAATGCCCCGCTGAATTGCTCCGAGGACTATGACCTTGACCTTCAATCTCAATTCCGTCAAGATCTTGCGGAGGAGCGGGTTCAAGCGTTGTTAATGTTACTAATTCTGTTGATTGTGAATGAATGGAAATTGGAATCTGAACCATTTGTTGGGAAGCACCAAAAGTAGTCAAAGTTAAATTACTCCCACCACCACCTCCCCCACTATTGTTTGCCCCATTCTGAGAAGTCACAATGACAGAGACAGGGATTTCTTGTTCAGTCGATAGGTCCACATCAACTTCGACTTCAACATTCGAAGTAGTCATAGTCGCGGGCGGTTTCGCTCTCAACGCATATGATTCGAGAACACTAAGGGCAGTATGTATTCCTGTGTCACAATTCGCAGTGGACATCATTGCCCAATTTCTAATGCCATCAATATATGCTTGGACGTCTGGAAAAAAAGAAGAAATTAGGTTATCATCTATTCTATGAAAGTCCGTTAAAGAAAAATATGTCAAGCCATGCTTAAAAGATCTAATATCTATTCGGTCTAACAACAATTAAATGTAATAAAATATTGTAAATCTTGATTTAAAAAAAATTACCTCTTTGACGCGGAACGACAAGTGGTTGAACAAAATCCTCTTCAGTGTCCTTCTCCCCTCCCGAACTTGCTTGGTCACCAGGTCCACCCGACTCATTAATATAATCCGTCACATGAAGACTGGAGTCAATCAAAGAATATTCTTTAAAACTGACATTGTCAGGAATTGGGATTCCAACACGAATGGCTTGTTGAAGAAGTTTGGGTTCGTTGGCCAACAACATGTCATAGTCACTGGCCGCGCCATTGCTCCCAATACCCATGTCAGGTACCATCAAAGATTGCAAGTTAGAAGTCCTAAAGCAGTCTGTGATTAATTCAGGGCTGACTTCTGTCCAGGCAGTTCCTGAAATGTTGATAATCGATGAATATCAAACAATGTTCAAATTTACATGTTAATTGTTGATTTCATGTTCTAATAAACTTTCTTCGCAATCAGTACGGATAATAAGTGTTGTCCTAATCTACACATCATTAATAGTGCTACACATCATTAATAGTGCAACGTAATAGGTAGACTTACCTAACATGATTAGTGCTTCAAGAATACTTATTGTGCGACTTGAACCTTGCTCTGCCTTTCGAATCATACGATCCAGGAGTAAACGTCTATAATGTAATTTGAAGCTGGCAATCACACCATGTTCTAAAGGCTGAATAATGCTGGCAACGGTAGGTGGTAGAAAAACTAATTTAATATTAGTAAATTGCTCAGTCGTCTCATGGGCTGGTGAGTTATCAAGGATAAGAATAATCTGACGATCCGTTGAACGCAATAATTCGTCCCAATTTCTCAACCAAGAGACAAAAATATCACGAGTGATCCATGAACGTGAATTGTAGTGCCAGACTGCAGGGAGATTCTCTAAGTTTGGAATACCTTCAAAACTTTGCGGATTTGCAATATTTCCAACAGCATTAATTTTCAATTTCTCCGTTCCTTCACTGTTTGTACAGAGGAGGATAGTGATTCTATCCTTACTCATTTTACCTCCATGACAGGTTTCCCCACGAAGTCTATGAAAATCCAATTTGATTAATTAAATTGTTAGATAATAAGTTTTAGGTTATTAATTATTATTGATTAATTATGATGATTACTAATCATTCGTGGAGGGAGCATTTAGAAATAAACTTAACGAAAACGTACTGACCTATGAGCTTTGTCTGGTGGTGATTTATAAAATATTCCTGCCTCGTCAACATTGAAAATGTCACACGGTGGATAGCCTTCACACAACGCTGGCCAAACCTTGGTAACCCAATCCAACGCTACTTTTCTGTCTCCAGCGACGACATTTCGTGGGCTGGACTTGGATTTCTTAAAAATGATACGGTGTCTGGTTTTGAATTTGTCCAACCAGCCCGTGCTACAACGGAACTCTGTTAGACCCATTTGTTTGGCCATGACTTGCGCCTTGGCTCGAAGTTGTGGACCTGCAGAAAATAAAAAGGTATAACCAATTTGAATTTGTTGAAAAATTGTACCTGTTTTTATCAAACTTGAGGCAAGTGCATTCGGTTAACGAAACAGCTCATTGTCAGAGGTCAGGAACTGAATGTAAACACCAAATGATAATTTCATTAAGGTTCGTTTCGTATATAATGTTCAGTTCGCTGGGAATGTGATAAATATCACCATTTTTATATAAACGACTCAAAAAATGTGTTCACTTTTTGATGTTTTAGGTTAAGTTTCAAAATAGTATGGAATGATTTGCTTGTAATTACTATGCTACAACACTATGACCTGTCAGTGATGTGACAACTCACCGTTTACAGGAACGCTTTGTGCCTTCAAATTATTGATCCACTCAACCAGCTTGTCCTCCACATCCTCATGCTGGGCTCTACGACACCGCTTCCGGTCCATTCCAATTTTCTCAGCTGCCCCTTGAATTTTCTCACGATTTTTCCAAATACTCTGTACGGTTGACTTGGGGAGCCCCTGCTTTTTGCAAACAGCAGACTGCTTTTCCCCAGTAGCAAGCTCTTGAATTATATTGATTTTGTCTTGCAAGGAGAGAGATGCTCTTTTGACAGTAGGCATTGGCATCTGCACAAGAAAGGGTAAGGATTTTCTCTCATCCTGACTTCTCATTGTCATTTTCAGTGCGACCTGTAAAAATCAAATAATAAAACAGACAGATTTGTTTAATAATAATTTCTTCTTTATTCCGCTCAAATTCAATTTACAAACACATGTTCCAAGTATTTAGATAGAATAAAAGAAACGTCAATTGTTTAATCTTGAGTTCTCCTGCAGTTGATTGTCGAACCAAATTGTTACCCGATCTGATATATTTGAATAAAATATTCGTCCGAATCCGATCAGACAACGTGTCTCTACCTTCTGAATTTAGGAATCCAAAAGAGGATTCCAAATGACGGCAAGTCATGATCTGACAATGACACACAATTATCTGATTTGATCGCATGGTCTGATCTGGGTTATAAATTATGAGGCAGTGATAGCATGAAAGAAATATTCCATAGAAACCTAATCCGATCAGTAATCGGAATTTTATGAACTCATATGAAATATGCAAGTACTAAAAGGGACAAAATCCATTAAGCTTAGCCGAGAGTTATGCTTTCTGAACTCCTAACCTGAAATAAATTTGGATTGTCACTGTCGGGTTGTTCCACAAAGGTAGCGGTATAGTTGTCAGTGTCCTGGACATTCAGAATTTGCTGCTGTTTAGACATTGCAGCCGTCAGTGCGGCTTTCCTAGGCATTCCCTTTCTCCCTCTCTTCTTAAAAATTCCAACTCTTGGTCTCAGTGTTGGTTTCTGATGCTGAAGCTGTTGTATTTCTAAAGGTTCGTCTTCGCCCTCCATAGTGACATTATCGCAGTCCGGCTCCAAGTCATCGCCTTCGTTTTCGTTAGGGTCATGATCCTCCTCCACGATTGCGTCTTCTTCAAGACGTTGCTGATTTTCGTCATTACAGCCTTCCAGTGCCATCATATTACCGTGATGCCAACTTCCACCATCACCATGGAGTATATGAGGTAGAGGAATTGTCCCTGAACTTGCAACGACCTCCCTTCCGATTTCATCTTTAATTGGGATATGACTTAGGGTACCGTCTGTAGAATAAATTATGTTCGGGTCACTTGACCCCTCTCCTTCAACCAAAATGACCTCCGGCTGAATACACGCTTCCATCAATAAATCCTCCGCACTGTTGTTTGCTGAATCCATCGTCTTGGCTCAAAAATGTAAATTTCTGCGAAAACAAAAATTTACGTCAAATTTTCACTCAAATATTATCTAAAGTGGTTTTCAGGTGGAAAAATAGCTTAAAAAATAGGTTCACACACATATCTGATTTTTAAATTTCGACTCATCCCAGACAACTTTCTTGAACACACTATCACAGTGTCTTTATTGTACTGATTGTACTGAAAATAACTTTCGACACGGGTCCGTGTCCGGGTTATAACATGGGAGAGCATTAGATTAGAATCCCATGCTAGCCTGTGTTGAGAAATTTTCTAAGTCAAACATCCTATGCTGCCACTGTGGGCTTCCTATGCTGCCGCCGTAGTACTGGCCGCTGGCCGCTAGCTTGGCCGTCTAAAATAAATCCCATGCTGCCACAAAATTAAATCGTATGCTGCCACTAAACTAAATCCCATGCTGCCACTGAAATATATCCCATGCTGCCACTAAATTAAATCGTATGCTGCCACTAAACTAAATCCCATGCTGCCACTGAAATAAATCCCATGCTGCCACTATTTAGTTTAGTGGCAGCATGGGATTTATTTTAGTGGCAGCATGGGATTTAGTTTAGTGGCAGCATACGATTTAATTTTGTGGCAGCATGGGATTTATTTTAGACGGCCAAGCTAGCGGCCAGCGGCCAGTACTACGGCGGCAGCATAGGAAGTCCACAGTGGCAGCATAGGATGTTTGACTTAGAAAATTTCTCAACACAGGCTAGCATGGGATTCTAATGCTCTCCCATGTTATAGTACTTGTGATATTTTGAAGGAAAATCTTGGGGACCCATGCAGGGAACCCAACCCCGTGTCCGGGGTCTGGGAATTCGAAAAATTCGGATTTACTGGAAATAAATATAGTGAACTGAACAAAATTAAAGCTCTTCCACCGATCGGCGACCGTCTGTGGGGCTTGTCTAGTTTTGACAGAACAATTAATTCAGCGGTAAATTATTTTTATAATTACCGATTAGGATTATGATTTACGGAAGAAACCATCCATATCAATCATACATCATAATTTCAAAGTGGACCGACAAGAACTAAAGAGATAAAAACGTAAAACATCCGTCCAATGTAAAATTGCAAAAAATATATATTTTTTAAGTTGCTTTCTTAAATCAGCTTAAATCACACAAATCCCGTAATAGGTAAAGATTTAAATTAAAACTAAAAGCCGGACCTTGAATTTAGACGTTTATAGATGATCGATCCCACCCGCATCGGTCAATCGGTCGAACAACCGACTCACCTTCGCCAGTGTATTTTTATTTCTTAGTTTCTTCAGTTTATTTTTACTTTTATTTTTATTTATTTTTAATATTTTTGTTTCCTAACAAAAACATATTTTGAATTTGCCCCGGTTTGTACTGTATTCGTGGATAATTCCATTCCGATGTCCAACAGATGGAAGTGTCAACCTTGAATGTTGCATTAGGGAGATTTTAGGGAATTCTTTGTTCGGATTGCTGCACGCGATGGCGGCAGTCTGACGCGACGTCACTATCGTGGATAGCGAAATTGTCAATAGAAATGACAGCATTTTTTCCGAAACGGCTTCATCCTGCATGTGAAGACTAAATAGCATAATATTATCCAGGTCGAATCCGGCAACTCAGGAACTTACCGGGTTTACTACGATTTTAGGCCAATCCTGTACACATAAAAATAAACACACATGTTTTTTGAAAATAATTCCAGTGAGGTAAGCTCACTGATTAGATCGTATTATTGATAGAAAACACAGAAACTTTCAATTTGTCTCTTATTTTGGAGCCTTAAAAAGTTGTCGAGCGCAACACGACCTTTCCAACTCCAGCAGCGGCTTCACATTGTTCATATCTGGTAAAGAGGCTGAAGTCGAGCTGAATAGAGGTCATCTACAAAATATTTTGAAACAGTACCATATATACAAAATTAAAAAAAAATTCTTTCAATATTTCGTGATTGAAAGATTATATTTCAAAATTACAACTACGTAGCAGTAATTCTGAACATTATGTACAATATAAAAATGAAATTCTTTCAAAAATTTTTGATTGAGAGATTACGAATATTTCAAAACTGCAACTAGGTAGCATTAATTGTGAAATATTTTAGTACTTTTGAAATATTTTGTAATCTTTCTATACCGTAAATGAAAGATTACAAAATAATTCAAAGTAACTACTACTACGTAGTCGTAATTTTGAAATATTTGTAATCTTTCAATTACAAAATATTGACACAATTACTGCTCAGTGTAGTACATGACCTGTTCGTGAACCGAGCAGTTTTACACGAAGATTAGCGAATCTTTCTAAGAAGATTAGCGAATCTTCCTAAGAAGATCAGTGCGTACCCAGGATATGTCAGGACTCTAAACTCAGGGGCAGGTCACGAGTGTACCTTGTTAACAACTAAGGGGTAGCAGCTCACCTGTCACTTTCTTCTTATCATTTAAGTTATTAATATTTAGTTTCTTGAATAGATTTACATTGAGTGAATTCGTTCGTTCATCGGCAACGTTACTGACTTTTGGTAGCCTGGAAAAACTGGCAACTCTGTAGTCATCATTTTCCCGCGTTTCGCCCATAACAGTATATTTTCGCCCATAACAGTATATTTTCGCCCATAACAGTTTCGCTCATAAAAGTTTCGCTCTTAAACAGGCGGACCCTTTTCTACACCTGTAGGCTCCTTCTCATTTTTCTCAAGTTCATTTTGTTTTGGAATTTTTTGAAATTGAAAAAAGATTCATTGTAGGCAAGCAAGTCTACAAATCAAGGAAATAATTTATCATAATTTTACAAAATAAAGGTAGCTCTGCAAACTAGGTATTATAGTTTGACATGGTAGTACCAGAGATGCCAGAGAACATGGGAGAATATAATGATAGTCATATTTAATCCGAAGTCGAGTCTAATAATTTCAAGTTCTGTGTTTCGGTCACGTAGTGTCGACAAATTCAAATAAGCACACACAGGATAGAAATTCTAATTAAGAAACTGCCATATACGAGTAATGCCACATACCACAAAGTGAGGAGAAAATAGACTTAGTGATGTACCGAAATTTTTGGGCCGAAACCGAAACCGAAATTTTGGTTTCGACCGGTGACTGAATTTCAAATTTCTGCCCCGAATTTTGGCCGATAACTAGTAAAAATTCCTGTTAACCGAAATTTCGTTATTCGGCCACTGGCCGACTGTCGATTTTGGTACATCACTAAATACCGTAAAATCCCGAATAGAAGGCGGGTCTTCTATTCATTCAGGCAAGGTTAGAGGTCAAAGACTTTCACCACTTACACCATTGAGATATATGGAGAAAGCCGGAGAAATACCCGCACTCTATTTGAGCTCCGCACTCCGTTAGGGGCCAGCCTTCTATTCTGGATTTTACGGTAGACACATGTAAGTACTTCTAGATAATATCGACTACCCAATACGCTTGCTGAGTCAATAAATGCATTCTAATTTTGCAATGTTTGCAAAATGTTTGCAAAAAGTTGTAAGAAGTTCGCAATTGATTCTTGGAAATTGTAAGATTCAGATTGATGAGCAGGCATTGAATGGTGAATTTCTGTGAATTGTTTTTCAGTTATTTGATGATAAAGGTTAATTTTAAATGTTATCCGTGTTTCGCGAAATTCACTCAATTAATTAATTCTTTGTATACTAATGCAATATTAACTCATGTGTATGTGCGACTGCGAAGTGCATAAATGGAAGTGATCCTATTTACAATTTATTCATTAGTTAAGTTGTTTTCTATGTATATATTCTGTCCTTTGTTTCTTCTGATGGCTCAAAGCCGGGTCCGAATGTTGACAACAGTGCAACCTGAAATTCTTATCTTGACCGTAATAAAAGAAATTAACTAACTAAATTGTCATTTATTTACCGGTACAGTTCATAATGTTATTTTTATTCGCATAAGAACAAGTATGGAGTATGGACAATAACCATAACAGGTCCGCGTAAAATTTGTGAAGAAAATTAAGCTAAATATGAACTTAGAACTTATTCGCGCTTGAACACGAACACGTAACACTTATGCATTTACCCAATTCTCAAAATTACTTTCGGTTTTACATTTCTGCAAAACCTACCGAACGGCGAACCTTGGCTGGCAGCCGCATCCGCATTTCATTTCGCTTTCATTCCATTCATTTTCATGGGTTGAATTTTTTTACGAGTGTGACACTTCGTAGTTCGTACTATTCGCTCCTATAGTGACTCATTTTTATGAATACATATGTCGCAGGGACACCAAAATTCCCAAATCATCATTGCATTATTAGCTTTTGGAAGGTAGTCTAGTGTCTATGTTATTCATCTTCACTATCTAAAAAAAGTTTGTCAGGTTTCTGTTTCCTTTCAAAAGAAATTAAGAAACTGGTGATCAGAATGAGTTGTGAGGATTAAAATCGCTGTGGAGAATAAGTTTTTCAAAAATGAATAATATATAGGACTTTGACTATGACTGAAAATTGGAATGCCATAAGTATAACGAGATTTGAAAAGATCTAGTCTATGACGAGTTTGGACATAATCAAAATATCGTTCTGGTGCAATTATTCAAAACGAAAATATGTATTATAAACTTCCAGAATCATATGATCCCAAGAAACAACGCCCTGTATTGGACTAAAATGCTGTTGGATCCTCAAGGATAAGGATCTATTCCTAGAATACTATTTAAGTAAAATTACTACTATAATCACGTCATCTATTTAATATTTAACGTTATAGTGGATCTAATAGAACCCTGTCTCTATTAGAACCCGATCATCATTACAACCCGGACATTTTCTATTTTCTCTGCTTTCTCAAACATCTTTTTCATGGAGAAAGTGGACAGTGGAGAAAGCCACTGACCTGGAGACAGTTCTCTAATAGAACTTCCGAGGTTTAAATAGATCAAATATGATATTTTTTAACAGTTATAAATTTCATCAAATGAGTGCAATATTTTGTGACATGAACATTTATGAGGAATTTCTGTGTTTTCATTATGCCTGGTATAGGACGCTTTTGTTTTGAGTAATATAGTATTTATAAAACTAGATTGTCGTGGTTGAAAAGATGTTGGCTTTTCTGTTGAGAATTGAGCTATGCCTGCCCTGACTTAGCTAAAATGTCTTTAGTTGGATTATTTTTTGAAACAAGTGACAATAATTGTCAAACATCTGACTGTTAGTAAGGCATTGTGAAACATTGTCGTACATTATTCGTAGAGAATGAATAATTGCTTTCTGATCCATTTTAGGGGATGATCTTAAGTGAGAAAATTGCAGTGGAGAAGTAATGGAGAAAGTATGACGAGAAAGGTTTCTATTTGAGAACTTAGGTATGAATTCTGTAATTGACGGTATCAGAAAGAGTGGTCACGTCGTTAATAGTTCAGATGTGCGGACATAAGAGCGGATAGGTAGAAGTTACAATGGAAGGTGAGATTTTTTGGACCACCCTGTAGTGTTGGAATGAGATTGCGATTGGAGTGACCACTTGGACTTGTCTGATTTGACCTCGTTGCCTTTGACATATGATAGAAGGGAAATAGACAAACCCACTCATTTCCACAGCAAACAATGCATTGTCACGACACAGTCAGAGTCAGATGCTCTTCAACTCAATTCCACCTCAACTTTTAACTGGACACAATAATTAGTCCAATCAACGTGACCACATCCGAGATACGACAAGGATTTGTTTACTTTCTCCGTCATACTTTTTCAAGAAGTAAATAAACAATTTAAAAAATTCACTCCTATTTTCCATTTACGTCAACCTCACTGCGTCGTTTGTTTTGGTCTGAAGATTTTTTATTTTCATCGGGGAATTGCGGACGAAGTGTTATTTATTGTAATTGTAATAGGGAAAAGTTGCAATACATAGAACGAAATCAACAAACCACTCATAATATTGTGCTATCAGTCAATTCATTTTATTGACCCGAGAGTACTGCTGGTTGAATGGGTGGTTTTGACCTCTAATTCGATTTGCCGTTGGCCGTGTTCAGTTTCTGTTTCATGACAGTCGACTCGACAGGCGAAAACGAAAGTGAAATATTTTGTTTGCAAGTAATTGCTAAAGTGCTGTGAATTTTTATTTTTTTGTTGAATTGACATTTTAAAAATTAGTTATCTTAGGATTCAAATTAAGAAAACAAAAGCCAAGGATAATTTTTTATTCTATTTGTGTCAACATTTACTTAAGTGTAATTTGAACAACTAAGTAAACTCCAACGAAAACGATACAAACGTTTTAACGGTTATATAGCTCAATTATTTAACAGTTATTACACATTTAGTAATAGTACACATTTTAATCTAAAGAGTGAGAACGACAGTAGACAAACATACAACGATACAAGTGGGTAGAAGGTCTACGTCAACATTTAATTGTCTACCATTAGCGGAAGCGGACGAAATACGTGCAACGAAAACAGTCCTGAATATCGAAACATCTGTTTGAGATTTCGAAATAAGTTCATTGTTTACTCAACGGTTTAAGTTTACAAGGAATAGGGAATCAAAACCGAATTTTAATATGGAGGCTGCAAAGAAACCCTTGGACGAAATCAAATCTTTCTTTGGAGGAAATCCATTCTCTACGGCCGTCGGGCATAAAATCGGTAAGCTGGATGCTGGAGAGAGAAAAGTTTAATTTGTTATTTTTCAAAAATGCGTATATGTTAGGCTCAAACCCCGAAAACGGCCATTGGCCGTTTTAAACGGCCAATGGGCGAAATGTTGGTACCG